>VTGD01000015.1:600000-899055 GCA_013406985.1 Calonectria crousiana | reverse complement strand
GGGGGGGTTCCTTTCCTTCATCGAATCTCCCAGGGCTCAACATGTCTGAAGGCAAAAAGTCCGTGTCAGTCGAGAAGCCCGAGGATCCCGAGGTCATCCAGGGCGGTGTTGACAATATCGCCGTTAATATTACCTGGCAGGGGCGCTTCGCTAAACTTGGACATTCATGGCGTGCCACTTCTGCGTGTTTTGCTTGCGCAAGCCTCGCAGTGTTGATTGGGTACGATTTGACGTTGATCGGGTCCATCATTGCAAATGCGGAATTTGTCATGAAGTTTGGCGTTTACGATGAAGGCCTTGACTCATGGACCTTGCCGGCCAATCGGCAGCTTGTGTGGACCATCTGCCAATTTGTCGCCGCTATTGTGGGTGCATTCTTGGTGGGCACAATCAATGACCTGTTTGGTCGCAGAATCTGTTTTTATGCTACTCTGGCGTAAGTGGACCACCCCCCGATCGTATCGACAATCTTTCGTCAGCAGAATCATGGGAATCTAACCCAATTATTATAGATTGACAATGATCGGCACCATCGTTGAACTCGTCTCACCCAATTGGAAAGTTTGGGTTGTTGCTAAGTTGATCTTTGGCATGGCCATGGGTTTCATGCAAGGCAACACGCCAACATATGTGTCAGAGCTGGCACCAATCCATATTCGAGGATTTCTGCTCTCTCTATTCCAATTCTGGATTACCCTCGGGTCCTTTTTGGCCTCTTGTGTACTCGAAGGAACTTCTAAAATTGCAGGAAGTTGGTCATGGAAAGCGGCCATCGTCTCCCAATTAGGCATCGGCCTCATTTGCGGAGCCTTGTTCTTTTTTCTTGTCCCCGAATCACCTTATTATCTTGTCAGCCGCGGGCGCTTTGATGCAGCTGAAAGATCACTTTCAATTCTCCGCAGGTGCGAGCCAAATTATTCTGCACGGGATGATTTGGAGACGATCAAAACAACCGTCGCTCACGAACGGGAGCTTGGCGGCGATAAAGTGTCCTATCTTGATTGCTTCAACGGTGTTGACCGTCGTCGAACGTTTCTTGCATGCCTCCCAATGATTATGCAGCAGTTCGGCGGCTATCCTCTCTGTGGAAATTATTTGGCTTATTTCCTGAACCTTTCAGGTTTATCAGACGCGTTTCTCATCACTGTTATCTCCAACGTCTTGTCCCTGTTTGCCATCATGGTCGCTTTCATGCTTGTTGAGCATGTAGGCCGGAGACCGCAGCTTATGTTTGGCATATACGGCATGGCTCCTTGCCTGATTGCCATGTCCGTCTTGGGATGGGTTGGTGTTGGCACCAGGGGCAACGGTCGGGCCTTGGCCGCTTTCAGTATTATTTAGAATGTTCTCTACTTTCTCTCACTGGGAGCTATTGGTTGGACTATTGTTGGCGAAATCTCTTCTACCCGGTTGCGGGCAAAGACTACAGCTATTGCCACTGCTGCCAATGCCATGGTTAACCTCGGATGGTCGGTCGCGATTCCGTATCTCATCAATGCCGACGAAGCGAACCTGGGGCCCAAAACAGGTCTCATATTCCTGGGACCTCTGGTAGTTCTTGGTGCCATTGCTTTCTTCGTGGTACCGGAAACAAAAGGCAAGTCCTGGTCGGAGCTTGATGAACTGTTTGAAGCAGGTACACCTGCGCGCAAGTTTTGAAGAATTTTGTTTATTTCAAACCATCGTTTTTCTCCGGCTTGAAATGTGTGTATATGCGAGATAGCGCCTGTTTTGAAGGACCAAAGCGACCATGTAGTAATTTAGGTGCTGAGAACTCAATGCTATGAATTCAAGAATGTCTGATTGGCACCAACAAAAGTCACGGCAGCTGGTTCGAATCAAAGCTAAAATCTATGGTTGCCCGGGCAAACCCACATCTCAGTCAAAATAAAAGTCGCTTTCACCCCCCTGTGTAGTAAAATCCAAGTCCAGACCCATATTCAGATAATCAGGGAACAGCGCAAGAGACTCGATATCTGAGAAGACGTTAGTTGATCAACCATATGCATGCTGCATGAAATTGCATCTTTCCTTGCCGCTGAACAGCTTCTTCAATCGTTTCTTGTAAATCAAATTGTAAACTCTGCTGTGCATCTTCACTACCGAGGAAACCCTGTGCTTTTTGTCTGAGATTCAAACCCATATCTTCAGTGGCAGGAGAAGGCGACAACTCATCTCCGGAGAAATGTAGAGATGTTTGACCAATTTTAGTTTGGATAATTTGCTTGACTCGATGATAGTAACGTCGCGCCGGGGTCCATGATTCAGACAGCTCCATCAATGTTTTTGTGCAAGAGTCGACCCTCTCTATTTTCGCTGCCTTTACTTCCCTACTTTGTTCACTGACGGCATGTAAAAGCACTAAAACCGCCGAGAGCGTACAGTGTGTGGCTGTCATCGGACTCATTCGAAAGCTCCCGAAAGCTTCTCTGTACATATCACCCAAAAGGCTAATTTGCTCTGCTGCATCAAGACTGAGATTTGTAGCCTTTTGGTTAAAGTCTCCTTGTTGTTGGGGAGTCTTCTGAGCTTGTGGGTCACGAGCGTTTGGTAAAAACGGCTTTGTTAAGAGAATCACCGATGTATGGTAGACCATGCACAAGGTGTAGGCTTGCGGAAACATATTTTTAGACCCAGAGCGCCCTGGCTTCAGGTCAGAAGATAGGCTGTAATACCAACCTTTCAGCATCAACAAGCAGGAGTCAAAAAAGGACTCCCTTTGCATTTGAGGAATCAGCCGCTTTGGACCGTATCTAAGAAAATGAGTGAGTCGTCCATAGGCATACTTGTGTCTACTTACAAATTGCACAGAATCTTTTCCAAGATCTGAGCATGACTATTAAAAGAATCCTGTAGTGTTGCAAGCAGGACGGGATCATGAGAACATTTTGTCGATGAATTGTTCACATGCGATGATGGTCCGGAGTGGGATACTGCAGCCTGAGAGTCCTATTCAGTTCAGCAATTGCATTAATTGGACCCAGGTCAAAGATCAGAAACAACTCAAGACATACCAACATTGTGCATACTCTGCCTGTGTAGCTTGCCGAAAGTTTGTCGGTAGAGTACAAAGCCCAGTAGAGCTGCCTTCGAAGCCTGGCCTCATCATGGCTTATCCGATTCAATTCGACAAGTTTGCTGGGGTCGAGGTTTAGGCCCATGTCCAAAGCCAATCTATTCGCCATGCCTTGATATAGCCAGCCAGTGGCATCATATCCGAATGCCTTGAGAAAGTTAGAAACTCAAATTCCCGTGGGACAAATACCTACAATGTACAGTGTACCTAGAATAGCTAATGACTGCAAAGTTGTGATGCCGGGACACTTCAGTTCAAAATGTATCAAAACCTCAGCAGTCTCGAGAAAGATGCACCCGGCAGTATTGGGTTCATTTTGATTGTGTCTAATCTCGGGACGATCTGAGTAGCGCGACCCGGCAGCAAGAATGCAGCTGAGGAGAAGCGGGCTGAAATAGCGACCACCTGTATGCTTGCTTTCGCGAAAAAGTCTTTCATCCACAATGTGAGTCCATGGTTGCTCCCAAAAGAAGTATAAGTCAATCAGATGCGACTCAAGCTCTTCGGGGATCTCAGGAAGTCCTTCCGTCGCATGGGAATACAAGTCCAGCTGTTGGCCGTAAAAGCCAGGAAAGCCATGATCACCGTCTGCGTCGGCTCGGTATTTCTCCACACGGACTTTCCAGGTCAGTAAGAAGTAAAAGCTTATGCCTTTAGTATACATACCTGGTAACAGTGGCCAAAATTCAGGCCGACCACTGGCTGGACCAAAATACCGAGTTTCCCCGCTTTGGTCAAAATCCAAAGAGTCTTCAAGGCTCAATGCATCCGAAAACTCTATGCTGAGTTGATCAAGCCCCGCTAAAGGTTTCGAAAAGGATTGCTGCGAGTCATACACTTTGAAGCCACCTTTATCCTTTAGCTGGGCCACGGCCTCAACGATGTCGATGGAGTGCAGCCACAGGATCTGCTCTAGTAGCGAGATCCGGTTCTGGAGTTGACGAACGTATGCCATGGGTGCGGTCCCACGTTTGATGTCTTCAGCTGCATAGGTACAATTCAGCTTCCGACTGAGGCATCGAGAGCAGGGCGTCTGGCCATCACACTGGCGCTGGTAAATTATCTGGGTGGTTTGGAAGGATTTTTTGGTCAACACACCTTGGCCCGCCGTCCTCTACAGGCTTGGCATGCCTTGGAAACATACTTGCTCCTTGATGTAGACGGCCTTTTATCGCCAGAGGAGGGTCCCGTGTTCTCCTGCTGGCCAGGACTTAACTCTGGTGGCATGGCAAAGTATTCGTGATGTGCAAGTTTTATGGTGTACTGACCAGGGGATACGGTCAATCTGTTGACAATTTAGGAGGAGGGTGGCGGTTTACTGTAATTGTGAAATGTGACTCCATCATATGGGCATGGACGGAATGTAAATTCCGTTGCCATCAACCTATCGTCACGTGGAATGTTGGATGAAAAAGCGACCAAATCAAGGTGAGTTAGCATTTGTAACTGCCAGCAAAATTGGTCCCAAAGTATTTGAATAGTGCCTATTTGCTTCTGACCAAAAGAACAAGCTGCAGGCTCAACCAGGTGATCCAGTAATCAGGTCACAAAGGTGGCATACGATTTGAGTTATGTATTACAATAGGCTTGGTCGTGAAAATTTTGTCGCTCTAAGCAAAAGAATAATCATCTTGGGATACTCTTCCAAACCAAAATTTGCCCTTGTAAACCGGAGATAAAGTTAGCCTCTCACTACTCAAGATGCCGCTTGCCAAGGCCGGTCGGCTCCAACGCAAATTGCATTGAGGTCCATTCCCTTCAGCATCATCTCGGACCTCTGCAGTATCGCAAATGACGACATGAGTCATTTTGAAACTTATCTCAAAGAGCTTGGGACAAGGTAGAGGATACTTTTCAGACTCTTCAGATTTGATGATAAAGATTTGACCGGTCTTGGCTGGCATGCTACTGGCACGGCATGCAAGCGGGTGGCACCATCAAAACCCCTCGAGACCAGTCAGTGGTATTGCAGCATCAATATTTTCAATCATCATGGCCGGCCTCAACTCCGATTTCTTATACTGGGGCGGTGAATGGGTTCGAAACTGGAGTGTGGTGCTTGGAAAGAACAATCGCAAGCCAATGTATGAAACTGACATTGTCGGGTCAGTCGATACCGTTATTTTTTTTATTTTTTTTAGGAGAGGCTCAGCTCAGATCCGTCGCGACATAGCTACTTAAAATAACAGGTTTCTGTGGCGCCATGTGTAACGTTTGAGGCGCTTCTTGACAACTGGCACAATTCAAGTGCGACGATTTGCGCTAGATATGCGGTCAGGCAATAGTTCGTGTACTAACCCTTGTTTTCATGGAGGCGCTTGGCTAGACCTGGGCTATATTTGAAACTATTTGCGGGGTTTCTCCTCGTGCTTGGAAGCTGAACAGTCTGATGATTGTGCACCCACATTTCAGCTAGCCTCAAAATTTTATTGACCCCGTTATTTGCTACGATTTAGGCACAATTGCGGATCAGCCGAGCCTAAAAGCTGGCATAGTGTAAGGTGGACCGCAGACGCAGGACATAAAAGCTCTGCAATCTCAGACTATCCAGCGTGATGCGATTTTAGCAAAGTTTAGAGAACTGCACACGAAGAACAAACGTATAAAAAAAAGTCTCGACCAACTTCTAAAAGAAATTGCCACCGTCCACCGCAGACCTATACAAATTCACACATGTTATTAGCCACTGGCCTCTCAGACATTCGTTGATTACAGCAAGAACAACCAATCTCCTCTAGAAATATGGGCCTATTCAGTTTTATCAGTTCGATTGGTCAAAGCGTCACGGAAGTTGTACGATGCAGGCTAATTCCCAGAACATTGAACAATTGTTAACCCTCAATGACAGGTTATCAGTTCACCAGTACCACAATATTTCGAGACGGCCCGCAAAACCCTATCCGACATTGACTTTAGTATGTACACATGTCACAGGTGACTTATCAATGCAAAGAGAGGCTAAATTGTTGCGCAATAGATCCCGTACCCAAAGTTGCTTCCGATCTCTTCGAGCGCATTACAGGTGGGCTTCAAAACTCTCCCAACTCTGGAGAAAACAAATAGATCAGTGTTACATGCTTGCGGCTATCCCTGTGACAGGTCGGCTGGAATGAGGAGTTACCTTCATGTCGTCTTTGTGTTAATAATCTAAATAATAAGGGAGAGATTTTGTCTATCTTCTCTACTGTTGAGATATTTCGACTTTGCTCCACCAGAAATCTGACTCCTTGTTTGCCCATGTATCATCCAACAGCTCAGCTGGCGGCCCAACTTCTCCGCCAACCAACTCTTTATTGTCCTTGGCGTAAATCAAAACCTTTCCAGCTTGGGGGTCATATTTATCCCACTTGGGCCTCTGACTATACTTGTCGCGCACTGCATTTGGATCTCCCGTACATATAAAGCTTACCGTATACGCGTGCAGCGTGGCTGATAGCTCTTCTTGAGCCTCAGACTTGGCACACATAGCTGAATCTCGCATCTGGTAAAACATGCTGCTACCGTGTCGCGCCCCGGTAATTTTATCCAATTCCAGGGCCCATTGATAAAGAAACACGGGCACGTCTTTGGCGGTGAAATGAGCAGTTTGTCTAACCGGTGCGACATACGCATACTGCGCATACGCCGCTTCGATGCGCTTGAACATTGCGCCGACACCATCACGATCTTCCTTGTAAATTGAATCTGGAACTTTTAACGGGTCGGGATACAAGTTATCAATAGTGTTTAGGTCGTCCTCGCTCAGCTGCGGCAGCAAGGTCTTCCAGAAATGAGTAAACTCTTCCGATTTGGACATGGTCTTGTCGACGTAAATGGAGCCTTCATTGGTTGTGAAACCGGTCATAATGGGCACCTTATGCCACAGACCTTGTCTCCACGAATCAATAGGCCGACGGCGGATAATCTCGCCGTCGATTACAGGCTGGAACGCCCAGCGTAGACTTGGGTTGTACTTGTAAAACACGGTCGTTTGAGCGCTTGCAATTTCGGAAACGGGAAGAGAGCGCAGGTATGTAAAAACTTCGGGAGCAGAAAGATTTTTCGGGCATTTCACTTCCTTGAGGAACTCTGCGAATTGCTCCTCGTGGATTGGCGCGTCAGGGTTTCGGACGGCTCGAGAAGTAGGCGCTCCGGACTCCATCATAACTCGGTGGAACAGCGGCGGCTTTCCCTCTTCATAATTGAGAAGATGGTACCCAATCTAAATTTTATTAGCTTTGCCACGCTCAAACAGCGTTGGTAAATGATCTTACCGAGTGTGCGCCCGCAGAGAGACCGAAGAGCGTGACGTTGTTTTTATCGCCTCCAAAGTAGCCAATGTTTTCTTGCACCCACTCCATGACGAAGATCTGGTCTTTCAGGCCCAGGTTGAGCATGCCCTCTCCAGCGCTCAGTTTAGAAGGCAGAAAGCCCAGTGCGCCGATGCGGTACCCAAAGGACACGCCGATGAATGGCGCTTCGGACCAGCCAACCATGGCTGCCGTGTCGTGCATGGCAGCATTTCCGCGGTTGAAGGCGCCGCCGTGGACGTACAAGGCCACCGGCAACGGCGTCGACTTTTCGTCGTATCCAGGGGGGCGGAAAATGTTCACAGTGAGGCAGTCCTCGCTCTCCTCGAGGTCAGGGCCGCACACGACAAATTGGCGCGCATACGCGCGGGGCCCGAATTGCGAGGCGTCGATAGTGTCCGTTGACGGCTCCAGCTTGACGAGTGGGCGGAAACGACGGTCGCCCGTTGGCGGCAAGCAATAAGGGATACCTTTGAAGCTCTCTACTTCTCCTGGCCATCTGCCCGTTTCGCGGATACCGATAACAGTTCCCTGCGGCAGAGTGACCGATGGCCGCGGTGGTTCTTTATCGCCTCCCATGATGTGTAAATAACAGGGCTACAGTGAGAGGAGGGTGGCAGGCAATCTGAGGCGAGGGCAAATGGTAATGTCGCAACCTTCAATTCGTCGATATTGATGGAATGCGACAGTAATCAAGATTCATGTCCGGCCAAACCACATTTATTCACTTGATTTTATTCACGCTCCTCGTTTCGGTTCTACTTCTGGCCTGCGATGATGCTCAGCGGGGACAAAATGTCCGAATCGCGGCCATGGCGACCCCTCCAAAGCGGGGCTTATCTTGACCTCGGAATCCCACGTCCCCTGCTTTGGAACATTGCGATAAGGAATGGTGTCATTAACGGGGCTCTGAATACGCCAAAACTATGCGCTGAACATGATCCTTATTTGCCTGCTGAAAACTAACTCTTCAGCTCCCAACCATATTCCAACCACTTCCCTTGCTACCACTCAACATATAATCAACCCATTACTTGCAGCACTCCCCGTGATCTTCAATGTTTATGATCACCTCTTCATCCATTTCCATTATTTTCAATTCAAAAGGTTGCAAGTCATCGATAGGTCCGGGCAATGGTGGCTGGTGCACCACAGCCCCACTGTCGTCGATATACTCCCTAGGCGAAGTGATTCCCAGGTCACACAGCCGTTTCAAAAGCGATCCATCCCCCAAATGTCCTCTTGTATAGCAATCTGCTATGAGTGTTGAAAAAATCCTGAACAATCCCCCAGGCGATTCACTCTCGACGTATCTAAAAATAGCAGGCATCAACGTTAGAACATCCTCTGGATCAGGGCAGCGATAAGGAGTCATCCTGTGGTCGAAAACGAAATTTTTGGGCCACTGAAAGGGGTGTGGTGGATGCTTAGTAATCACAACAACAAACGACTGTACGGTTGGCGCCAGTGCTCTATCGAGCACCTGGGAAACCGCCACGATCTCCGGGCAGCTCTTGAGTTCAGGTTGCCGGGAGAGCGCCATTTTGAGGTACAATCTAATTACTGTGTATACTGGTAACATGATGAAAACTGTGTATATAGGGCGCGGATCACTCGAGTGACCGAGAGATAACAATGCCGAGCACACGTCTGTAAGGTTGCGATTTGACCAGCCGAAGGACGTATCAATCGCATAACACCAAAGCTCTTCCAAGCGAGCCCCTCTTTTTGCCAACTGTTCTACCCTTAAACAGCAATCCAAAAAGCTGTGTTTCTCGTGGTTCTGGTCCTTTGACCAAGCATTCAGCAGACGCTGTCCACTGGTACAGAGAAGTTGGGTGCAAACGCCAATTGGATTTACATTAAAACAGAAAGTCGGGTTCTGGAAATCAGTCAAAGAATATTTGAAATTTACTCCAGCGACATTCTCCAAAAGAACACGAAACAGCGGAGGGTACAAGAGCTCGTCTTTTCCCATTGAAGTAGGTATGAAAGAGCACAGAAGAGCTGACAGTGTATATTGGCTGACATCATGCCGTGAGATGTGATGATTGACATAGTCCCATAGGTTTGTTTCCATACAGCACTTCAGGAACTCGGCCTGGCAGAACTGCCCCGAGGTTCTTTTTGCCGTGTTTGACAATAACAAGCCTTGCTGACTCAAGGTCCAGCATAGCTCCACAAGCTGGCATCGGAACTGACCTTTTAGTTGTCGGTCACTGTCTTCCGTTTGATAGGCTGTTATACGTTCAATGTTTAGGAGAGCGTGTCCGAGGGGGTCGCGGAAGGTTGGAGGGCTGAATTTATGGAAGAATGCGAGAGGAGTTTTAAAAACCCTCCCAGTAGCCAGAACCCCCTTCAATACGCTGAACCTGATCTCGATATTTGACGCATTGTAATGCCCCATGATTTCCTTGCCAGGTAGCGTATCCTGCAAAAAGTCATACGCGGTTCGATGAATAAAACCGATGATGGCGCGGTTCGCCTTCAGAACACTAGTCATTGGAACGCAGCGGCGGCAGCGAGGAAGAGGCAGATGCGTACTTAGAAATAACTAAAAGCCCAGCACAGCGGGTGATAACATCATTCTCAAACCGCTTGCATTGGCTGAGCAACTCGTGTGCTGGGACAACCGGTTTGTTCTCGTCAAGCAGCTGATCTGAGTGATGTGTACGTAAGCATCAGGTCAAAACTTGACAAAGTTTCCTGAAATTCATCCTGGTGAAATTCCATAACAAGTCGAAAGATATGCGCCGCCTTTTGACGATAAACGGGCAAATCCTCGCTCATTCTCTTGAACATGTCATCATATAGATCGGCAAGACTTTCAGGCAGATTGTTGATACGTTGTTCAATTTCGAAAACGTCATCTCCGAGTTCAACCGCTCTAACGACATTTTTAATGGCCAAGCAAAGCCAGAGAAACACGCCCTGGGATTTCCAAACAATGGAAGACAGGATTTCGTTA
This sequence comes from Calonectria crousiana, assembly GCA_013406985.1. Classification (NCBI taxonomy): domain Eukaryota; kingdom Fungi; phylum Ascomycota; class Sordariomycetes; order Hypocreales; family Nectriaceae; genus Calonectria; species Calonectria crousiana. The sequence continues at coordinate 888,722 of VTGD01000015.1, read as the reverse complement.
GTCGTCTCATTATCAATAGGCGCATTTGTCAATTGCTGACCAAGGTTTTCTTCGGCATATAAACAGAGGTCCCTGAGTGTCAGGTCTTGGATGTGGAGCTGAGAATATATTCCCAACAACTTTTTCAGTAGAGGCTCTGGTCGACTTGACAAACACATCTTAATGTTGGGATGTCGACTGAGTTCATCAACGACTTTTAGGAGTTGAAGAACACCATCATCGGGATATACCTCATCCAGGCCATCCAGAAAAATGCAAACAGGCCTACAATACTCAGAAATGACCTTGTTGGTAACCATGAGCAGCTCCTTTTGCGACCAATCAGTATCCGCGCCCTTTTCTTTGAGGCTGGGGATCTCTGTGAGAATTAGGTCTTGTGCTTGTTCGTCTCCATGGAGCAACTGGTATAGAAGTGCGCATAGCGTTCCCTTGATGTTTTGTTGCATCCGAGTCCCTGGACGCCAGAAGAAATGGGAGATAAGAGCTGTATTAGGCCTCCAACTCTCGAGTAGCGAAAGAGTTTTTGGGTTGTCAAGAATAAATTTGGCCAAGGTTGTTTTTCCCGAACCTGGTTTCCCGGCTATCCAATACATCCTCTCACTGGATCTCAGCCAATCCGAAAATCTGTCCCAATGTTACTCCAAGCGCTTATCATGATATTTAACATAGCGATGAGCCCACCCTGGAAGCTCACACGCAGTTTCATCGGCTTGATCTTCCACGGAAGAATCTTTAGGCGAGGATCCGGGTGAATATTCAGTGTCGCCCACACTCGAGTCAAAATCTGTGGTCTCAGACGTTGGACGTTTAGATTCATCTGATGACTCCGATTCAGGAAAGTATGGCCGTTCTGAAAACACCCATTGAAATGTATTCGCATAGGCTTCCTTGGAGTCATTTCGACGCTGGTGTATGTTAGCGTATTTCAAGCTCCCCAAGAGTTTATCGTGCACAGCTCCTCGCTCTTTTTTCAGATCCAAGCCGTCCATCTGCATGCCAATTTGCACCACAGAAGCATCTGCAATGGATTTAAAGTTTCTCTCCATTTCTGACTTGCTTTTCTGGGCCTCCATAGAGATATGCCTCCTTAATCTTTCTGCTTCAGCTGCAGTATGTTCCATGATCATGTTGCTTTGCTTCATTATCAATTCATTTGCATCGCGATAACCTGCATTGTAGCGCTTAATAAAGTGCAGCAATTGCTCATTGCCTTCGTTGACTTGAGTGTGAATAGTATCAGTCTTATTACTACCAATTTTATAAGCCAATATGGACTCGTCTCGTTGTTCGACTCTCTGAAACTCACCAAAAGTATGTGACAAGGTCACTATTCATCTGTTTCTCCATGCTGGACAAATCCTTCTCAAGCCCAACAAGCCTCCTCTTCCACCAAAGCATCTTTGCGGTAACCTTGAGGGTCTTCTTCACATCACCTTTGGCCGACTCGCCCAAGATGAACTTTATTTCTTCTCGTAAGTCCCGGGTGATCATTTGGCATTTTTGTGAAAGTTTTAGCATGTCTCTCTCGTGCTTTGTCGGGTTGTTTCCCAGGGCTTCCAGGCCCGACATGTTGCTGATGCCAGCCGAGTCTAGTTGCCAGGAAAACGGTGAGATTAGATGTTAGAATTGATGACTTCAAAGCTGATGTCGACTCCAAGGCAACAGCAAAACTGAGCGGGGAACAAGTGAGGCCCACGTCATCACGCTGAAAGTGCAATGCATGCAGGACCAATCACATGAAGTCTTGGTGTAAGGCTCCCGCACCTGTCAGATCAAATACCCATGGATCAAACGTGCGTAAAACAAAGCATGTCTATTGTATCAGCCCCAGTAGTCTAAAAACTCCCCGATCTACAGAAAATTAGTCACATCTATCCAAATAAAACCCTCCAATCACAGCTTGGGCTGAGGCTTCTTTCTCGCCCGAAGAATCGACTGCTGGCTCATGGACGCCACCAGATTTCCCTTTTCATCCCAAAGCTTGCCCTCGGCAAAGGTCCGTCCGCTACCGCCGTGCGAGGTCGATCTCTCACGCAGATGCCAAGCGCCCATATCCACATGGGGCGTGAAGACCCGGAAAGCAAAGTCCAAGGTTGAGCAGGCGGTGACCGACTCAAACCACAGGTGGTTGTGGGTCAGGGGAAGAAAGGAAAGCCCTCCATCTAGAAGGAATGCTAGGGCTGAGAGGTTGCCGGTAACAGTTGTTGGCGCCTTGATGGCCCTTTGCCACTCAGCAGACGTTTTGGCGGTGATGGAGCGCTCCTCTTGCGTTGTGGTGAGTTCCTTGGCGACACCGCCAAGGTTCTGGGCTGAAACTCCATCTGAGCAGTAGCGAGTCTCAAAGAGCGATCCCGAGATGCCAAATGCCGTGACATACGAGTCATAGAGTTCCTGGGTGACCTTGCCGCTGTCTTTCAAGGCGAGCGCTAGCGCCTCGGCGGTGAGACACTCTTCAGGCCCAGGCCACGTGTCGGTTGGGGGCGCGGAGTACTCCATGACGGACGGCTCCAGGACGTGGAAATCGGCGACGACCTCCTGGCATATGCGAAACGTGCCGTCGGGCTGCTGCTGCTTGACCTGAACCCGGCGCGTCGCAAAGGAACGCGTATCGCGCATGTTGGTGACTGTGCAGTGTAGCTTCCTGTCTGTCGACGCAGGCCCGAGAAAGTGGCCCAGCACCGAATACAGCGAGAATTGAGGCGAGACGGAGGAGCAGGCCGCGCTCACGGAGACGCCTGAGGTGAAGCCTCCGTAGGCGATGCGGGAAGGGTTCCCCATCTGGATGGGGAGGTGCTTTGAGACATATTCTCCGGGTGAGACCTCCTCAACAGACACCAGATCGGCAATGCTGACCCCCATCGTGAAGCGTTGGCAGCCGTGACACGTAGATTGGACCTTGTACAGACGTTCTCAACTGAGTACCGCATGAAGCAATTGGGGACAGGGGTTCCTTTCACGATCCATAATGTAGGCATTTCGGCTGTTTGTGGGGCGACGCGTTGATGGTGGGGCAGCCTCGGCCCAGCAGCATCACGTCCAGGCACAATTAGTTCCTCCCGCATCAGATTTTTAGGGTTTTTAGGGGCCGCGTCGTCTCTCGATCATGTGCAACGCTTGAGCCAGGTGAGCTGCTATTGAAACCATTGAAATCGAGTCAGTGAAGCTCGAGAAAGTCATGAAGCCGTTTCTTAGCCTTATCGCTCGTAGCCGAAACGCCGAGAGCTGCGCGGTGATGCCATCGTTAGCTCGGGCCGGTTACATAAAATCTCCGGTGACTGGATTAATAATGATCAACAAATAGTTTTTTCTTTGTATGTATGAAGAGACTTTGAAAGTGTGAGAAGCCTTAGCTTGGCAGATGCTCTTATTATAAGTTACATTTCAGGGTCCTCTTGATGTCTTGTTTGAGATCGGACCCACTTTGAGTCAGATTCACAGATGTTGGAACACGTGAATTAGGAGGTGTAATATTTAGACGTGATTATTTCTTCAATCTAGAGGGACCAATCTAGTTCTAATATACCTTATGAAGCTATCCATGCCGTTTCCGGCATAACCCGGATTCGGGCTTGATGTGACGCTTTTGGACTAGCCTGTTCGCGATGTTCCAAAGCGGCGACTGTAAGGTCGCTGCTTTAACAACAGATTCAACTACAGGGTAGGGGGTCGGTTTTTTTTTCCCTAGCTTTGTTCCAAACATTTGGAGTGTTTTCTCAAGTATTGAGATGGATTAAGACGAATATCCAACATGAGAACGTAAATAATCAATTTTATAATGTAACCCTTGAACAACTATAATAGAGGCCATTACACTGCATGGGTTGGCCACATCGAGCTGTTGAATTGAGAATTGTAAGACCCTCGTTTCTGTGGTTGAAGGAAGGGTCAATCAGGGGTTCATTCCTGTATAAAGCTCGTTTCCATAGTGGCGTTGCGCTAGTAATTCAGCCACTCACCAGCCTCAGTAGAGGTACCTCTCCAACGTAGCCGTTACCTAACATCAATTCCATGCCAAACAGCAGTGACATGATCAGTCAAAACAATTTCCAAGAACTCTTAGGAATGATCTGCAGATGAATATAACCGTGCAAAAAAATTTGAAACTTGTATTAGCCCAGGTATCATGTATTCGTATCTACTTTTTATATGGGTAGCTAAAAACGCTAAGATATATGAATGCTTTGAAGCCGACCCTCGTGTAATGGGCCAAAGGTGCCATTATTCAAGCATGTCTTGCATCCAACAAAAGACATATAAACTGATGCATCGCGCATTAATAGTTTCAAATTGTTTGTCTCAACACGCTGATCCATTCCATGTCTTGTGCATATGTGTGTCCCGCACTCTATCTCTTGGTCAATCGCAAGAGCTGCATCACTGATGCCCTGATCGGCAGTTGATATCACAGTCACGCCCAGCATTGAAAAACCCTCCGGATAGTTTCCGAATGGACTCGGTCCACTTTTGGTATCGTTGCTTTGCTCTGTCTCTATTCAATACCTCAGGTGCACTTGAGATGTTGCTCAAGCTTTGAGAGCACGTGGGCAAGTCACAATATTGAGCGCTTACGTCTCCTATCGATCAAACCATCATGGTTTAACTCTGAGCGGGTCTCATCGGGGATAACGGGCTAGAGTGTCGTCCCATTCCAACGTCATCAAATGTCTAGAGGAGGGTCTTTTGATCTGGCGCCGACCGAACTGCCGTGATGTGCTGCCGAGAATTTGACCTCGTCAATCTCCTTCGCATTCGCTTTCCATCACCAGCGACACGACATCCATCAGCTGACATTGGAATGTTGGCAGATGATGTGAAGAAACATGCGGTAGCGAATAAGGATGCCTGCAGAATGAGACAGCGTGGGGTTCAGCAGGCGACTCGAACACATCAAAAGGTGGAAATGTTCCGTCTTGGCGTCATAGAGCTCTCCAACAGGTATGTCGTTAGCGGCGAGCAGAATTTTTCTTCTGGCCGACACCTATTCCCACCCCTATTTCACTGCGGGAGCGGAGCGGGCGGCTGGTCAGTTCGTCCGATGCCACCGCCACGTGGATTAGTGAGACGGCGAAGCGGGAAACCCACCGAACGTCTCCGTGGGGATGACTTAAAAAAAAAGAGGAAAAGTGGAGACAAGTTAAAAAGGCTCCGATTGTGCAGTTTGACAGGTCCCCGAGAATCTGGAGCATCCGCACCTTCCTTCCCGCGGGACGCGAATGGTCCCCGTGGCTTGCTCGGTTACGCTGGGCGGTTGAATTGAAAGAGCTGACAGACTTGACGCAAGCATGGGTGAGGCAAATGAGGTATTTGTCAAGTCTAGACCGGGGTGGGTAGAAAATTTGGGGTTTGGAATTTGCTCGGTGCTTGTCTTACAGTTTTGGAATCAGGTTATTCGGACATCGTATCGAAGACAAAATTTCAAAATGCAATTCACCCAATCAGCAAGAGTCGGACGCGGACAGTCGCTGTTTGCCGCCGCTGGAAGTAACTTTGAATTACGATTCAGGGCTGCGTGATGGTTCGGGGATTGTCGATCCTCGACACATGCCAACATTGCATGGGCCCAACCCTCTGCTGGGCTGCGATAGGCTGGTGAGGCCCTCGTCAGGGGAGGCGAGCGGATTCGGGTGTCCGCGGACAGCTCCGGCGGGGAGGGTCCCATGAGAAGACACCCCGGCTCCGCTTGGTATTGAGTCGCAGATTGCCAAATTTGTGACTGAATGTGAACTGTAATGTGGATGGCATGGGTTCTTCTGGGCGGTAAGGGTTCTGTGATTTGCTGTCGCATCTCATCGCGCAGATCGGGTGAGTCGGCTTAATACTGGGCAATCTGATTGTAGGTGTGTGTATTGTGGGTTTTTGCGGCGCGTCGAAAAGATGGAAGGATTCGCTCCCATGGCATCTTACTTAAGCTTTGGTCCCGCGTGCTTTTGTCCAAGGAGAAAAATGATGTGATAGATAATAAGCATTATCCCACGGGCTGTAGACCGCACGAACACCATCTTCGCAACCCCATCGAATTGATCCATGCTGGCGTGCGCGCCGTTGCAAGGATGGCATCACCCAAGACCCTCGACATCAACGACTTTTCAGAATCCAAAGATGGTAGGGATGTCGCCGATCGTGCCACATTAGGGTCGTCGGATGAGACCACCGGTGGCAGGGAAGATGGGGAAGCGGCCTCTTTGGCAGAAGAGATTGAAACTATTGCACGGCGATGTTCAACAGCCCTCGGAGACGATTTGGACGCATTCAAACCGCAACCAGGAAGCAGAGTGGACCCCAGCTCTCCCAATTTCAACGCCCGCGACTGGGTGAGAGCCTTTGTCAAGCTCAACGAAGTAGATCCAAAGTCGGCACCATCTCGCAGCTTGGGCGTGGCTTTCCAGAAGCTCGATGTCTACGGGTGGGGGACTGGTGGAGTTGAGCGCCAAAAGACCGTCTTGGACGCGCCGTTGGATGTTGTATCTGCCGTTGGGAGTCTGATCTGGGGAAATAGAAGGAAGACAAAGATTGAGATTCTTCGCAATTTCGAAGGTGTCATTGAAAAGGGAGAGCTGCTGCTGGTGCTTGGTCCTCCCGGCGCAGGATGCTCGACTCTCCTGAAGACGATTGCAGGCGAGACGCAGGGCCTTGGGGTTGGTCCCGATGCGTACATGAACTTTCGAGGTGAGGAGTTGCCGGATGATGAACCTGGAAGAGAGAGCATGTGGGGCTAATCGGGAGGGTAGGCGTGGACACGAAACATGTGCGCCATCGGTTTCGCGGCGACGTGCTTTACAATGCCGAAGTCGATACTCACATTCCCCATCTCACGGTTGGAGAAACGCTCTCGTTTGCTGCACGCGCCCATTCCGTCCGCCATGTTCCCAAGGGAGTGACACGGAATGAGTCCGATATGATGCTGAGGGATGTGATGATGGCTATCTTTGGTATCAGCCACACCATCGACACCCGGGTTGGAGATGAGTACGTGAGAGGTGTGAGCGGTGGTGAGCGAAAGAGAGTGAGCATCGCAGAGGCTGCCCTCACGGGAGCCAAGCTTCAGTGTTGGGATAACACCACTCGAGGATTGGATAGTGGCAACGCCGTTAACTTTTGCAAGACGCTGCGGCTGCAGGCCGATCTTCTCGGAGTTGCTGGCGCCGTTGCTATTTACCAGGCGCCGCAGTCTGCATACGATGTGGGATCAACCCCAGCCAAGGTCACGCAAACAGCTAACAGCCCAACAGCTTTTCGACCGAGTCACAGTCCTGTACGAAGGCAGGCAGATTTTCTTCGGCAAGATTGACGCTGCCAAACGCTACTTTGAAGATATTGGTTTCCAGTGTAAGTCTCGGTCCCACTGCGAAGATAGTGATTAGCCTGACAAAAATTAGGTCCCGAGCGACAGACCACCGCAGACTTTTTGACATCCATGACGAGCGCCCAGGAGCGACGAGTCAAACCCGGCTACGAGGATAAGGTCCCCCGAACCCCCGACGAGTTTTCCCAGCGGTGGCAGTACAGCGACCTGCGAAGGGAACTGGTCGAAGAAATCAATAACTACGAGCAAAAGCATCCGCAGCAAGAGCGGCTGGCCGAGTACCACGAGTCCCGAAAGGCCGAAAAGGCAAAGAGTCAGCGCAACCGGTCTCCTTACACTATTTCCTACATGGACCAGATCTGGCTCACGCTGTGGCGTGGATGGAGACGACTGTTGGCCGATCCGGGCTTCACGATTGCGTCTCTCATCTTCAACATCATCATTTCGTTGATGATTGGCAGTCTGTTTTACAACTTGGAGAATGATGCTGCGACCTTTTACTATCGCGGAGGTGTAATCTTCTTTTCGCTGCTGTTCAATGCATTCTCCAGTCAGCTCGAGGTAAGATTACGCCTGGTTGGATTGCGCGTGGTTGTGCTTTTACTGACGGACCTCCATAGGTACTGACTGTGTACGCTGAACGTCCCGTTGTCGAAAAGCACCGCCGCTACGCCTTTTATCACCAGTCCACGCAGGCCATATCCAGCTACCTCATCGATCTGCCGTACAAAACGATCAACATGGTCGCTTTTAACTTGGTGGTATATTTCATGACCAATCTTCGGCGAGAGGCGGGAAATTTCTTCTTTTTCTGCTTCACTTCGTATCTCACAACGCTCGTAATGTCGTGCATCTACCGAACCCTTGCGTCCGTTACCCGCACCTCGCACCAAGCCATGGTGCCGGCATCTCTTCTCAGTCTCGGGCTGATGATTTACACCGGATTCACCATTCCCACAGATTACATGCTCGGATGGTCTCGTTGGATGAACTACATTAACCCGCTTGCATTTGCGTTCGAGGCGCTCATGGCCAATGAGTTCCACGGCAGAGAGTTCCCTTGCAGCCAGTTGGTTCCTTCTGGACCTGGCTACGAGTCGCTCCCCACGGACTCTCAGATTTGCGCAGTTGTGGGCGCGGAAGCCGGTTCGTATGTTGTCAATGGTGATCGATATATCAACCTGTCGTTCAAATACTACAACGGACACAAGTGGAGGTCTGTGATTGTGATTTCTTCAGCTGCATAATTTTGAGCTAACCGGACTTTAGGAACATCGGAATTCTATTCCTTTTCCTCGTCGGATTTTTTATCCTATACATCGTTGCTGCGGAATTTTCCAAGCCACCGAAGAGCAAAGGAGAAGTTTTGGTGTTCCGAAAAGGCTCCACGCCCTTGAAGCACGGTGCCGATCTGGAGACCCAATCTGGCCGACCCGTCGTTGCCGAGAAGAGTGAGAGAAAGGAAGGCCAAAGGGGACTTACTGCCGGAGTATCGGTGTTTCACTGGGAAGATCTCTGCTATGACATCCAGATTAAAGGAAACGATCGCCGTCTTTTGGATCACGTCGATGGTTGGGTGAAGCCTGGTGTGTCTACAGCGCTCATGGTGAGGTTGAATGTGCTGGCTTCTGATGGTAACCACTAACCGTGTGAAGGGGGTATCTGGTGCAGGCAAAACTACTTTACTGGACGTCCTTGCAACTCGAGTCACCATGGGCATCGTCAGCGGGGATACAAAAATCGATGGAAACCCGACCGACACTTCATTCCAGCACCGTGTCGGATACGTTCAACAACAGGATCTTCATCTCAACACCATGTCTGTTCGCGAAGCCCTCGAATTCAGCGCTCTCCTTCGACAATCCGCCGAGATCCCTAAGGAAGAAAAGCTGCGATACGTGGACGAGGTTATTGATATGCTTGATATGCAAGAGTTTTCGGATGCTGTGATTGGAGTCCAGGGAGAAGGCCTCAATGTCGAACAGCGTAAGCGTCTTACGATTGGTGTGGAGCTCGCTGCCCGCCCACAATTGCTTGTCTTCCTTGATGAACCCACCTCGGGTTTGGATTCTCAAACCTCGTGGGCTATTTGTGATCTTATTGAAAAACTGACTACCAGTGGGCAAGCGGTCCTGTGCACTATCCACCAACCCTCTGCCATGCTATTTCAACGTTTCGATCGGCTGCTCCTCTTGGCGCCCGGCGGAAAGACTGTCTACTTTGGAGGTACGTGGGCGAACACTTTGCAGAATGGATAGATTTAAGCTAATGGATCAGACTTGGGCGAGGGATCGAGAAATCTCCTCGACTATTTTGAGCGCAACGGTGCTGCACCGTGCCCGCCGAGCGCCAACCCTGCTGAGTACATGCTTCAAATTATTGCACCGCCTAAAGACGAAGAGACAAAGAGCGTTGACTGGCACCAGATTTGGAGAGACTCGCCCGAATATCGTTCTGTCAAGGAGGAACTTGCCCGCCTTAACACACTGCCTCAAACCAACCCTGAGACTGAGAACACAGCCACTATGGGCGATGAGTCCCAGCATCAAGAATTTGTAGCTTCGTTCTGGACTCAGTTCTGGCAGATATTGCTTCGGACTTGGACGCATTTCTGGAGATCCCCAGTTTACATCTGGTCCAAGATTATCCTCGTCGGGATTGCGGTAAGCGCCCCAAACCAAATGGGTGCGGTCATTTGTGCTAACTTCATTCTAGTCCCTGTACCTCGGATTCAGCTTCAATGCCAACAACACCATCCAAGGGCTACAGAATCAACTCTACGCAATTTTCATGTACATGATTATGTTTAATAATGTTAATCAGCAAATCATGCCCATGTTTGTCCCGCAGCGCGCCCTGTACGAAGTTCGGGAGCGACCATCGAAAATGTACCGATGGACCAGTATGTTGATTTCCCGTTATTTGATATTATTTCTTTTAATTTAGTGACTAACATGTGCATTTAATTAGCCTTTGTTCTGTCAAACATCATTGTCGAAGTGATCTGGAACACCCTCATGTCCGTCTTGATGTACTTTTGCTGGTATTACCCTGTTGGGTTTGTGCAAAATACGACGTCTAGCGACCAGCAAGTTCGAGGATTTTTGATATTCTTGTTCCTCTGGATGTTTATGCTGTTTACGAGCACCTTTTCACATTTTGCAATTGTGTGGATTGAAATTCCCGAGGTGGCTGGCGTTCTGGCCGTCCTTCTCTGGATGCTTTGCATTGCCTTTTGCGGGTAAGTGTTCCATGCCAAGAACCCAGTATTTAAAATTGCTAAGATGATGCGCAGTGTGAGTGTGCGACCTGATGACATTCCAGCGTTTTGGAAATTTATGTACCGCGTGTCTCCTGCGACCTATTTGATCGAGGGCACCATGGGTGTCGCGCTATCTGGCTCGCAGGTTCAATGTGCCGACAACGAAATACTCAGCTTCAAGGCCCCGACCAACATGACCTGCGGCGACTTTTTGGATCCCTTTGTCAAAGCTGCGGGCGGAGCTCTGCTCAATCCGACGTCGGAGGACACATGCAATTATTGTTCTTTGAGCTCGACCGATGAGTTCTTGGCAAAGTTCAGCATCTCGTACAGCAATAGGTGGAGGGACTTTGGGTTCCTTTGGGTCTATATTTTGATCAACATTGCAACTGCGCTTGCATTGTACTGGGTGTTCCGAGTTCCCAAGGGGGCGGGGGTCAAGAGAAAATAATTTAAACAAAGACGAGTAGACTAATGGACTAGTAGATTATTAGAATGTAGAAAAACTCCCATCTGTATAAAATTTAATTAATATGGCCGCAATTCGCGCCACTGCCTGATCTGATTGTGTCTGACGTATAGATCCTTGACCAACGCCCTCCTCACCTTCTCTAGCTCCTGGAAACCAATAAGACTCATTCACAGGCACCTTTAGGTAGCCAATAAGCATAGTCATAAAAAGGAGAACGAGACATGATGTGTACATGGCTAAATATTAAGATAGGCGGCAAAGAAACTTGATTAAGATGGGGCAAATGAACGGTTGGATTCTCCTGCATAAGCATAACAAAATGTGGTCCACATTCCGACCTCATAAGGAATTGAATTCTATCTATATACACTTGCGATACTGGGATGTCACAAAAAAACGACCGTCCCTTTGTGGACTGGTAGACCTGCCTTGTATTCTCACAGGAAACCATTTAGATTTGCCTTCTAGCCCCAAAACCATCAATGCACTTCCGCCTTAAGATTGTTCATCCACCTCACTTCGTACCAGCTGGCCCCTGAATGTGGTCTCCGAGACTGACGCAGCTCCGGGAGCTCCCGTGTGGTACCAAAGTTTAGTGTGTTGGACAGTCTCGTCTATGGTCGGTGTAGGCTGTTTGATTTTCCAAACATCTACAGCGCCGAAGCCGCAAAACTCGCGCTTGGTTGCGTCGTAGAAGCCATCGTGGTAGGCGTAAGTAGTCTTATGGACGCTGTTTTGTTCCACATTGCGCTTTGCAACTTGCCGAACAAGAGGGGTAGAAAATGGAACAGGCGTTTCCCACTTTTTGCCTTGCTGCTCATCGTGCAGGTAGAATGCCGTGGATGGGTCGTATAAAATAGTCGTCTCCTCTCCTTCGTTATGGCCATAGGGAACGAGCAAGTTTGGTTTGCCGTGGGGCGCAAAGTCAATATAGCGAAGAACCAAGTTATCGGCGCTCGTACCCTCCGGGCCTATCCAGCACAGGCAGTTTGTACCTTTGCCGAGAAGGTCAAGCGCGAAGACGGACGACAAGTGGTTGATGCTGGGAAATTGGGGTAGGTGAGTACCCGGGCTGAAGCCATTGCCGCACTCGTTGAAATAGATAGTGGCGCCGCCAGAAGGAGGAAGATAAATAACGTCTGTAGTGCCGTTGCCATTTACATCGGCTAGCTGCAGTCGCTCAGGAGTAAAATCGCTACCACCGAAATTGAGCATGGGCGCATTTAACATTTGGATTTGTCGCGCAAAGCGGCCGTGGCCGAGGTTAGCGAGGTAGGTAATCCGTCCAGATGAGATGTACACAATGTCTTGCAAACCGTCGCCTGTCATATCGGCTATGAATACGGCAGTGAATGTATTACCCGGTAAAGTGGCAGCATCTGAGCCATTTTCTTGCACAATCTGGCAGGATCGCCTCATGCCGAAGCCACGTCGGCCGAGGCTCGGGTGCCAGTAAAGGTCACCGGGCCTTTCGCCGGGGAAAAGAATATCATTCCGGTCGTTACCAGTAAGATCAAGCCGGACTGTGCCAGCAAACAAACTTACAGCCGGCACCGAGTCTATCGGTTGAAGGTCGGACCAGCCATCAGTGGTTACAAGGCGTTTGTGAAACCCTGCAATGTGGCCGTCGCCATCAACCACAACAATGTCTTGATGGCCAGTACCGTCAACGTCCTGGAATCCCATCTGCATGTAATCTCCGACCGTTGGCACTGATGAAAGCTCGCGAACCGGACCAAAATCAGGCTTCCAAGTTTTCTCTTCGTCCTCCAGCCCCGATATAGTGAGGGCGTTTTCGTTGCGTTGATAGAACCAAGTTCCCTGTATCTGCACCAGTAGCCCCGGGGAGCCCCCACCGTCAAGATCAACCCACCGAGTCATGGAATCGGAATATGAGAGATCGATGTTTTGTAGATTACTGGGCGCTGTGTCAAGGACTTGTAGCCCCTCCAAAGGCGCCAGAGCTTCATAACTCAATTGCAACTGAGTCAGATTCGACGATGAATAGGCCTTTGATGTCTCGTCCAAACTATGCTTAGAATGGACAGCCTTCTCTAGCAGTGAAGCTGCCGGCTCTTCCTTATATGTCAAAGCTGTGGATTCCAACAAAAGGTCTTTTTTGTCCTGTTCACCCGGAAAGTGTTGAAACATGAGCACACGACGACAAAGACGACGTGTCTGTGTCTCGAAACCGCACAGACCTGAAGAGAAGCAATCTTTGCGGACTTTCCAATGGTTATCTTCCGTGATGGTAGGCTTGTCGGCATCGTGTTCGCCGTAATCGAACACGATGCTGAAGCTCCATGCTGTATTCCCCGTGATTGGCTGTATAGCAGATGTCTTGGCGTCCAGGCAGGTCTCCTTGTTCCCGTACGTGACACGCTTGATGTATCGCGTCCGTGTATCCGTATCGGCCAACTTGTTCAGCTCGACAGATCTCTGACCGGCTGGTAAACCGTCAAGCCCATCATCGTCCTCTGACTTGTAATGGTATGCAATAGCGTTCCCTTCTGTATCATACGACTCACACAAGAGCCACGAGAAGGCGGCTCTGGGGCCGTTGAATCTCTCGTGAATGATGCAGACAGCCCAATGCCGTACCAGCGCTTCTCATACCTCATCGGAAAGGCGCTCGAGTTCTGTGGTGATCTGCGTGTTCTGGGCGAACAGTTTATGGCTGCCCGCGAGAAGAGAGACGTGGAAGCATTGGAGCAGATCAAGGCTCGCCAGGATACGATGCGGGAGAAGATGATGCTCGATATCAAGGCGCTGGAGAGAGACGAGATTACAAAGTCAATTGAATCGCTCCAGCAAAGCCGAGATGCCGCAGTTGCGCAGTTGTGGTACTTTTTAAAGCTTACAGGCGATTCACTCGAACTCATTCCGAAAACCGAGAGTGACGAATGGCAAGATATTGAGCAGAAGATGCTGGAGCCGGCAAGTGATGATCTGCGGATGAATAAGCACGAAAAGGCCGAAATGGAAGCCATTGATCAAGCAATCATGTTCAAGACGGTAGCAGCCGGCCTAGACGTCTCTGCAGGCATTTTGAAGGCCCTTCCCGGCATCGAAGATAATATCGAGCCAGTAGGAGTTGGCGTAACGGTGAAGATGGATGCAAGCAATCTTGCCGAGTTCGCTGAAGGTATGTCCAACGGATTAAAGACGGCGGCTGAAATCAAGTGCGACAAGGCCAGCCGGCATGCGTTTGTTGGCGGACTCACATTGCAGCTGCAAGAGCGTCGTCTACAAGCCAACATGCTGGGCCGCGAGATCAAGAATATCGACAAGCAAATCGAGATTGAGCGCAAACGACTCGAAATCAATGCGCAGGATATTGAGCTCCAGCGCCGCGAAATCGAGTGGGCGGCCGAGACCGAGACGTGGTACCGCTCCAAGTACACCAACGAGCAGCTCTACGCTTGGCTCGAGGGCTCGTTCCGCGGGCTGCACTACGACCTGTACACCCTAACAACCGACACGTGCCGTCGCGCTGAGAGGGCATTCCGGTTCGAGCGTGGCCAGATGGTGCCGACAAAGTTCCTTCGCACCGGTGGCTACTGGGACAGCAACCGAGACGGCCTGCTCGCCGTGGACCAGCTCACGATGGATCTCTGCCGCATGGAGTCGGCATACATCAACAATCCTTGCCACGACTGGGAGCTCAGCAAGAATGTGTCCCTTCGCAAGATTGATCCGCAAGCACTGCTAAGGCTGCGCGAAACGGGCACTACCACCTTTACGATTCCCGAGCTGCTGTTCGACATGGATTTCCCGGGCCACTACATGAGACGTCTCAAGGCCGTGTCCATGTCTATCCCGTGTGTAATTGGACCTTATGCAACATTACCCGCCACGTTGTCGTTGGTGCAGCACACTTACCGTGTCTCGGGCGCGGCAACGACTGCGGACGCGTACATGTCGGCCAGCGCCTCGGACGGCGCATTGCGAACGGACCCCGTGCCAGTGTATGCCGTGTGCACGTCCTCGGCCGTGCAAGACTCGGGAACATTTGATCTCGGATTCACGTCCAGCGACGAGAGCAACGAAGCTCTATACGGGCCCTTTGAAGGTGCCGGGGCCATCAGCAACTGGAAGCTCGAGCTTCCCCCAATGACTGTGCAGCCTTTCGACTATTCGACCATCTCGGACGTGGTGATGCACATCCAGTACACCGCCATGGACGGCGGGCCAGTTCTGCAGTGCTCTGCCACTCAGGCACTGAGCAAGCAGATTGCTCGCGCCGACAAGCTCAAGGACCGCGACGGTCTCTGGGGCCTCCTCGAGCCGCGCAACGATATGTCCAGCCAATGGTACGCATTCAAATCGGTGCTTACGCAAAACGACAAGAAGCGAAGCGCGACCCTCAACCTCAAGGAGGCCATGGCAGCACGTCTGCCCTTCTGGGCCAAGGGCAAAAAGGTCAGAATCGAGAGCCTGACGGTCGCTGCCGCCACCGACGACAACAAGCTCAGCGAGTCCCTGAAAATTCCGGCTCTAGGAACCGATAAGTGGGGGAAGGATACTCTGGGCAAGCGAACGTTGCTGAGCCGAAAGGCGCTGGCCGCGGATGTCTTGCTCAGCAAAGACGCGGCTGAATGGCAGCTGAAGGTGGAAAAGGAGGCAAACAAAACCTGCGATATAAAAGATTTGGCAATTTATTTCCGCTATGCATTGGTCGAGGGAAGCAACTAAAAACCTAGATACATGGTAGTTAAATTTTGTGAGCAATTAGACAAAGGCAACAGGGTAGCATATCACTGTAAATTAGTTTAGGCGCTGTTGTATACAATCTTGACACGGTAAATATTGATTTCCATCCCCCTCATTTAAACTAACGACATGAGGATAGGGTCCCAGTTGAACTTTCTAATCATCACAAACGTAGGCCAAACCGGCTACCTTTACGATCCGTGCGTGGCGGGTGCCTTTGGGCGGCTTCAAGGTTGCTTCATAAATAATATATAACTATAATCAATCCAAATGAGAGGTTCTTCGAAGAACCGTGGTATATGCGCTGAAAAGTAATGGCTTGTATTTAACGACTTACGTGCTATGTTGTTTAACTTGTTATTTACCCGTGCCCCTGGGGGGTTGGCACCGTTTACTGACCTGCAGTTAGAGGTTTCCCCCAGGTTAGAACAGGACCACACAGGCAAAGGATATAGTCTTAGGTATTGTTTTAGTGTGTTGTAGATAAATAAATAAGTATTTAACGACTTGACAACCGAAGTAATGGATTTACCTAATGGACCATGGTGCTCAAAAATGAGGAACCTCACTAATTACAGATCAATAGCCCCTTATATCTGACAATTTCATGTATCAGTTCTTGAAACGATGTTCAATATTGCGACACGGCGGCGGACTTTTGCTAGAGATCCAGTCATTTGGTTCACGGACTCTCTGATCGAATATAACTGTAAAATAAACACATTTGGTCACATTGGTTGCGTGGCCCAGTGGTTAAGGCATTTGCTTTACAGTACGAACGCAAAGGATCGCAGGTTCGATCCCTGCCGCGATCAAGAGGATTGACTTTTTGCTCTTCCCTAGCTATTTCTCGCTATTCTAACTGGACGAGTCTTTGCTTTTTACGCAAGGGTCAGTTTGGGGCGTTCCTTACCCGGACCGTAAATTTTAATCGGGCGGTGTGCTAAGCCCGATGCGGAAAAGGTCAGCAGGTACCTCCGCCACATAGTAGTTTTATATGTAAACTAAGTTACTTTAGATCACATGGCCCGTCTAGTCTTGAAAGATTACACGGAGGGTTGGGGTTAGGGTTAGGCTCAATTAGTAATTTATGCAATATCTTAATTAGTAATATCTTTAATAAAATCATTATGTTTATTAATTTACGTCTATTTTCTCTTATTTTTCTTCTTAAAAATATCTTTATTTTTAATTATATTTTAAAATCCATAAATACATCCATTTACATACAAGTTTGTATGTGGTGGCATGTACCTGATGATTCTTTCCATATTATGCTAAGAAATTGCCTTTCTTGGCATAACTAACGTACGGTCCGGATAAAAAAATCATACGGTCCGAGTAAGGAACGCCTCGGTTTGGTGTGCACGCCAGGTGGCGCCAAGTACTCACCAGTTGATCCCGCCCCACAACAGCTGGCCACATGGAACCGAGACCAGCTGAAAGGCATCCTCTTGAAGGATGTCGAATTAATCAAGTTTACCACCAATATCCGATCTATGAAGCACCATTATGGTGATGCAGACAATGATGGTTTGGAGTTTGAATGAATCTTTATCGAGGACATCACCCGGGATTCAAAGTTTGACAAAGATTCAAAGGCCAACAAGAAACCTGCCCCAGTTGGAATAATTGCATGTGAATTCATGGAATCAGAAACTAGGCAGGAGGATGTCAGCCTCAAGTAAAAATTTACATAGTACTAATTCCAAATGAAAACTATGTCCTACGGATCGTTTCCGTTAGGGTACCAGGAAAAAAGGCGCCTGGTCTTGAATTTAGCTAAAGTACTCATCAATTGATTTTTGTTAACGGACATGTTGTAATCCGATTCAATTCACGCCATCAATATGGTGTCTTCAAAGGATAAATGCTTAATTCTATGGGAATCAAATTGGCAAGCATCAAGCATAACCATCACTACTGAGCAGACAGCATTGGAACAACGAATTCACACATGCTAACACACTCCCCGAAAATATCCGGACGAAAATGACGACTCTTAAGCCCTGTTCGTACTAAGTTGTTTGCCTCACGAATCAAATTTCAGGTAGGGTAGTATCATAGAAGGCCTCAAGTCTTACGTTTCTGGCAGGATGACAGACCGTAGTCGTCCCCCAATGGATGCGATAGCGTCTAGCACGCACACCGGTTTTTTACCCCTCTATGATAGGTTGATCCATTCATCAGGCAAAGAGGCAACCCGGCGGCCCCTTCAAACCGGGTGATGATCCCAGAAAAAGTGATCCTCGCTCAGTTGCTATCTTCACCGAGGTTATGGAATGCTCCAATTGAACTTGGTTGCTGCCCGAAATTGCACATTGATACGGTGCATAAAAATGCTCAGCCCTGGTGTTTGGTCACCAGGACTGTCCAACGATAGCAAAAAAAAGAGCACATGGACCTACTCCCAGTAGGGCAGAGAGAATTCGACGCATAGGTTTTCGCCACGTCACCCATAAGCTTAGCCTGAGTTCAGACAGGTGGGATATGATTTGGTAGCTTAAACCTCTTGGGATTTTATTTCCCATATAAACTAGAACCCTCGTCCAGGTACTGCACATAAATGCGTGATAAACCTGCAACAAGACTTCTCACAATGAAATATCCCTTGCAGGAAAAAATACAGATATATTCGTAAATCCTAGCACTCTCATTAGCTTGATCTGGTTTCTTCATCCCACTTATATTATGGTATCAAAACTTTGCATCTCAACTCTTTCATTGGTACTTTGAAATAACACATAATTCCGTTCTTTGATTAAGACCATCGCATCATCCGTTCATCGACAAATCATTGCATCAGATTTACCTATGATTTCAACTCTGCTTCGAAGCTAAGGCATCTATGATAAAGACTCACTGTCTTTCGATCGAAAAACCTCAACTTAAAATGCTCCATTATACAAACACCATCTTTACTACAGCCCATCACCTTTTTCTACAGAATGACGAAGATTCGGAAGAGAAGTAAACATAAGAGGCAAAGGAACAGGAAGTTAGAAGGGTCGATATCAAGTCCATCAAAACATATCTCTAATGAAGTGTTGGGGCAACAACATGATGCAATTAGGGGCGCTGAATATATTCCGTATGTTGAGACTGGTCGCAGATACGAAGTACCGGACCAGGAGTTGGTTGAGTTTTTCATGCGTGATTCTGCACCCACAAATGGGATTACCACAGAAATGAAATGTGTGACAGCGTTTTGTCCTGGACACACCGTCACTGAGGTACTATCAGGACGCTCGGTTTTTCTTTCGAATGCCACTGCAATGTTTTTGGACTGGGGAAGCCATGAGAGCGGGCCGCTTTCGCCCTGCAAGCGTCATGCGCCTCTCAACCCCCATGACTTGCACGAAGTCTTTTTGCAAAGAGTAAGGGCTTCACAAGTACAAATATGTATACAACATGTCTAACCTTTCACAGAGAGAAGAGAATATCACAAGAATTGTGGGAACATCGTCGGGTGAAGTAACAGGTATCACTCAAAACAGGTTGTCAGGCAATAATCTTTCAAACCGCTATATGATGTGAGATGCAATCACCTGCCTTCACATATTGTAAAGTACTAATTTGAAAAGATACATTACCAATATGGATCGTTGGTCCATGGCATCCCTTGTTCTCAATGCACCCAGGCATCAAAAGCTAGGTTTAGGTCAGACTTTGTATCAATATCTCGCATTCCGAAGTTTCATTGGGGAAATTCCTTCAGTAAGGTCCCGACTGTTTCGGAAGTTCATATACTGACGTAATGCAGCAAAATGGGTCTGTCCAATTCCAAATGGGTTTTAGTTTTCCTTATTACGCGTTCACAACAGCCTCTGCTTCTAATCCACCCGTTGATCATCGAGAAAGCGGCAAAGAAGGCCCTTTGAGAAAAGTTTTCGACTTGAATTTCCTTTCAAGAGAAACGGGAGTCGGTTGTCCCGTATTGATTGACTACATATGCGAAGCTCAGATTGGCTTTCTTATCACTGGTATAAATAATTCGACATGGGCCGCATTCTGCCTTGTTGATACATACTTTGAAGATGAGGAGCTGGCTGAAAGTGTAACAAATTACCTTGAAGAACAAGAAAGTCTCGACGGTGGGTTCATTATTGATCCTCTCACTGGTGGCCAGAATGATACACCTATTTCGACAATAACCCCCAAAGACTACTTTTTTATTGTTCTAGAACCACGTCTATTGCAGGTAAAGCGACAATGGCACAGATTAGTGACTGAAATGATGGAAAAGGTTGGAGATTATGTAAGTTATTTAGTACTATCACATTCCAGTGCAATTGCGCCTCGAATTTCTTCCGTTTTGTCATACAAAATTTGTATAAAGGTAGAGGCTGACGGATCAGATCGATACCTGTCCCTTGACAGGTACTCGTCAGTCGAGAATCCCACTCTCCCGAGATTCTCAGAGTGTGGAGCAGTCTTGCCAATCTATTACTCAAGCCGAAAGACTGTTGGGTGATATATCTCAAATATTAAAAGCAACCCTCAATCAGTGGAAACGCAGCAAGGTGGATGAGATCATTTCTGCAATACCTGAGAGAGCATATCGATGCATGCCGGAAATTCAACAACATATCAAGGATATGGAGACGTATCTGGAAGACCTTCAACATCTCCTCAATAAATGCGAGAGATATAGAGCTAATGCAAGTTTCTCTAAATGAGCTCTGACTTCACTGACTTATTGTCGTTCAGTTAACAACCCGCATCCAACTGGAAAGTAGTCTGGCAGTCAAGGATCAGAACAAAAAAACTACATTGGCACAACTGATGACTTTTGCCATGCTCGGTGTAAGTGCTCTAAACCACGATGCTGAAATCACTCTGACGTCTTTTTGTCTTCTTGCTTTGACACAGCCCTCTCCAATCGCACTAGCATCCGCTGTTTTATCAATGCAGCCAAAGGCAATACCTCGACCTCTAGGAGTCAACAGCACATCGTTCGTTTGCTTGGTCTTCATATTCATAATTGTCGTATGGGTTCCCATAGGGGTCATGACGCACCAGAAACATATTAGGACCAAATTTGCGGGGTTGTTTCGTGGAGCTACACACCATGAAGATTTGGTCAATCACATGGTCGAAGATGTGTCTCGCCCCGTTCCGGTTCCTACCACATCGGGAAATAGATATCCAGTACATGACTTGGAACACGACGATCTAGTATGAGGGGAATCCCCGAGTAAGGTAGCTGTATTTGGGCGGCTACGAGGAATTTTTGTAACTTTAGTTCTCAAGCCTCGAATTGTAACACCCCAATTGTAACACACACTTGTATTAAATGCCCTTTTGATTCGTTGATTATGTTAGCCGACTCCCTATTTCTGGGCCTTTTTGAACACTTACAACTGCCTTCAACGTCTTCTTTGCCCCCTACTATCCAACACCCTTTTCATCCTCTTCAAGAGGCTGCATTTGGCCGTGTGCGGAGGGTGCCTGCGGCATATGCCTCCGCGGTTGAGTTTAGGGATTGAGCAATGGCGATACGTTGAGGCATTGTGGTTGATTTGATTGATTGGTAAATTTGTTGAGTATTTGTCTTTGATGATAAATGCTGTGGATTAAGTTGATTGGTCTTGGTAAGACATCTTAAATAGTAAGAAGCTAATTATATCTCCGATTTATAAGAGTAAATATTTCTTTGGAAGAGGATATTAAGGTATTTGTTCTATTAGTTAGGGCAATAACTTTTTATAACTAACCCATTTGTATAACTCTAATTGTATGCCACCTTTGTGGCTTGGTTCCTGGATCACCCGGTTGAGCCTGCAGCTTGTTTTTTTTATTCAGAAGTAAATTAGGTCTCAACCTCCAATGAATACGATGGTATGCAATTCATTCCACTCAGGCGCCTTTTGTGCAAGGTGGAAGCTGGGAGAGAAGTAAGCATGTTTTGAAATAATAGCATAGGATGACGGTATTGGGAAAAAGTTAATAAAGTCCAATACGAAGGGATATGACGATTACTATCGAGCTTATATATGATCTGAACTATGAGCTAGTAGTGATTAGCAACGGTGACTTCACTGCACATAGAAAATGCCCAAGAGTACCCACCCTCGTGGATTTATAATCGCCTTCCGACATTCATTCTGGTGAGTCCTTTAATTAAATGAATTCGACACAGTGCAAAATTTTCTCTTACACCGCTGAATCTGAGAATAATCGAACCCTTTAAAGTCTTGCCAGCGAATCGTAAGTGTCTGCCAATGCCCAGTCGATGTACAAGGGGGTCTGCTTCGAACCATACGACGTGTCCTCTTTGTCGGTCACGATGGGTCGATAAGAGCCACAACGGATGTAACTCTGGGAACGAATGCTTCAGTGAAAGATTCGGTGAACTCAAGTCCAGAAATACCGAATGAATTGCGGCAGTGGATTATCCAAAGAGAGGTATGACATCACGATCCATCCACCTAAGGACATAAAAGGCCAAATAATCCATTGAGGCATGGAAAGTATTCTGATTCTCTACAGAAAAGAACGGTTCAAGACTTTTTGAGAAGTAGCAACGGGGCTACAGACGTTTGAACACCGTGGTCCGACTGCTCTCTCATAATGAGAAACGCAACCAAATCTAAAGCAAAACGCGTATTTTATCTCCATCGTGAACAGCCTTGTAGGACACAATTGCCTTCCATTAATCAGCCAGGATCATGCATGCAAAAATAGCTTCATTACCGACCAGGAAACTTAGAGGAATATCTTTTCAACTCGACAATACGAACATCGTGGAGCACCGCACCCTTGACAACAATTGATTGCAACGCGCATGCCGCCAAAGAAGCAATTGCAACATGTCCACATGAACGCTGGTCTCTTTTTTTTACTAGGCTTTAATATATCCATGTTAGATCGTTAGGATAACAGAAAGAACATTAGGGATCATACGCATTGGCGACACGGTAAACATTCTTCGAGAACATCAGATTGCCCCATATAATATGTCCCATCTAGGAGTGCTGCAAAATTTGATTCGAAAGCATTTCTGCAGACAAAATCGGACATATTTCATTCCAATCAAAGATACGTAATTATGTGATGGCAAAAATCGGTGCTTCCACGGGATACAATTGGAAAACAAATCTTTCATGGAACAAAATTCAGCCTGACCCCATTCCTTTGTATTAGCCACCTGCAATTCAATTCAGTACCACAAGCCCATCCATTTCTCACCCTTGACTTCAGACCTGGGTATTTTGTCGAGATCTCAGGTTAGACGAAGTGATTGTGCAACATTGATCCTGGTCATTCATTCTCACGCCAGTCTCAGATATGAGGGTGGAGGAATGTAAATAGATCAAAAATACCAGAGACACAGCTGGTTCATTTCCAAACATCAAACCCTCTTATTGTTTTCTTTTTCGATGACTTTTTGTCTTTATAACGTTCACCGCCAACAGCAAAAAAGAAAATTTCCAGCGCACAAAGGGATCCCAATGCCAACAATTAAACTGGAAAAAAAAAGAAAAGAAAAAAAGCAAGAAAACGATAATCCTAAATATGGAGCTACAAGTGCAAGCATACCATGGCAAGGGTGCTAGCCCCTGTGAAATGTAAGCTGTGACACAAATGTCGGTCGGAGGCGTGTAGTCGGCGCCACTGTGGTCATCACCTTGGCGATCCGGCGAAATGAGGTCCTGAGGCCCTCAAGACTTGAATCATGGGCAAATTTCTGTCTCATTTACAAGTGGTTAAAAATTTACAATTTAACCAACAGCAACCCAAGAATGTGAATTTGTCGAAATCAGGTGACTCTTCCTAATCTTCCAGATAGAGAGGCCAGAACCCCGGCTCCCCTTCAAACCCCCTCATCTGGTGGTTTTGCTTTTTGCATTTTCGTTTTGTCCAACCGTTCACTAGTTCCCTACGGGTTCAGCCACATTAGGCCGCTATTTATCAAATGCAACCCGTCAATATAGACGGAAAGTATTGATAGGTGAACTTGAGGGCCACGTCAGCATTTGCGATATCCCGTTTCTCGTACGTCACCTTTACGTCCTGTGGCATCATGTGGATGGCGAGTTCAAGACGATAGCTGGTGTATTGCATTAGCGTGCTGTAGAACGCGCCCAGCATGTCCCTTAGCTCATGCAAACCCCCCCCCCAGACAAAAAAAAATAAAAAAGGAGGGGGCACAGTCTGCTTGTGATGGAAGAGATGAAAGGAGAAGGTCGAAAGACCCGATACGCTTTCCCCTGAAATTGACACCGTCTTCATTGCCCATCGATTGTCCTTGTATTTCTTTCAACTCTCTATGCCGCTTTTAATAACAGGCCATGCAATCCGTTCTTCCAGTACCCTTTCAATATCCCATTCCTCCACCTTTGCCTGCAGGCCTCGCAAATGTGCTACACTGCACAAGCTTCAACTATCAGCTTGACGCATTGACAATCCGTGGGTGGGTTCTGCATGCCGATACGCAAGAATCCCTGTTGCCCCACCACTGAACTACTGCAAAATAGCCTGCCGGTGAATCAGTTTAAAATTCGTTTGCATGGTGTTACTCCAAATGCACCATAACTCCTCCAATCAGTTGGGTTGAAGCATCTGGGAAGCCATCACCGCTTATCAGCAAACAGCCAACCGTTTATCTAGACACCCACTTCGCTCGCGCCAGACACAGACATAGCACTTTGGGGCATCAAAGAAATAGCCAGGCTAGGCAGGTTGAAGCTTTCCGAAACATCTTCTTGTGATTTATCCGACGAACTTAATCTGAAACGAGCAACAGGAATTTTTAAACCAACGAGTACCAAGGGTTTCAATTTCACCGTAGTCCCTGGTTATATAAATAATATCCCTCATCAGCGTCATGAGTCATTGCGGGAACACAAACTCATGAAGTTGAAATGCTCATTCCACTGCGTAAATTGCTACCCAACAAGTTTTCAATGCCGGCATTTGTTGAGTCCAATTGAGGCCAGACAATCTTCCCTGACTTCCTGTTATGTAACATTCATTACTACATTATCAAGATGGTACCATGAATTTCAATGTATGACAGCATATCCGATAGTTGTCTCGGCAGTGAATAAAATAAATGTACTAATGCACAAGGTATTTGTTCCATTGGTTAGGGCAATAACTTTTCACAACCAACCCATTTGTACAACTCTAATTGTACGCCACCTTTGTGGCTTGGTTCCTGGATCACCCGGTTGAGCCTGCAGCTTGTTTTTTTATTCAGAAGTGAATAAGTACTAACGCACATAAACAAACACATACCCTGCACAAATGCACAAATTATACTTACCACGCACAACCCAAGAGACGTCTTGTATCTCCGGATACGTTTCAATATACCTTTAAGAAATTTATTTATTGCTAAAACGTGGGCACGGATTCATTGTAAAATAACCACACACCATGCCTAACAGTAAAAAGAGCCAGACTGCAATGTCGAGTGATGAACACGGTCGGCTGTCGGGGCTATAGGTAGAAATTGAGTAAGGTAATAAAATAAAACAATAACGCACAATAACTAGGTCAAAACAAATATTATCTATATTATAAGCCCCTTTTGATCAAACAATCCCTTCGAGGGAATCTTCGAAATCAGGCGGAAAATCATGTTGTTGAGCCAGGGTTGGTGTGCTACGCTTGTGTTGCGGCCAGACGCTCTGTATCCTACCAAACCCGGTGTTGCGACTAGGCCAACAGGTCATCCGCCATACCCTACATATATTCCTCGCCGAGACTGTTATCCCCGACCCACACATTGATACTTGTATTCAGCTTCCACCTTCAGAATTGGTCATTACAAGGTCGCCTCATGAATAGCCAAGGGAGTGCAAGTTACTGTACGGTAGGTTGGTTACCCGGCTACCCTCGGCCTTACGTAAGTTCGAATGTCATTTGCTTCAGCATTATGAAAGGAGCAAAGCGCACTAGTTGCACCGTGACCTCCACACCCACTTCGCTAAGGGTCCGATGGTTCCATGCGCATAAGCAATGAGTGGGAATGATCCGTTCTGTTCGGCCGGCGCAAAAGGGAAAGCAACGAACCCTGTTACAGGCACCAGCGTCCCATCCAGATCCTTTGATACATACTGGATGCGAAACACCGATGACCCAGCTTTTATATTAAGCGGAGTAGGATCCAATGGCTCAAGCTTGAGCAGGTCACCCACGGAAGATTGGTTGAACTTTGGCAAAGTGGTGTAAAAGGTGGCATCAAAATCCGTTCCAACCGTAGCACGGCCAACTTCATTAGCCCTTTGAAGGAGCTGAAAACACTCTGTGCCGCAGCCATATTCCAATGCAGCTTTTTGAGATACGTTGAAGTTTGAGCCAGGCGCTGCAACGACGAGGCCACCAAAGGCTATTGCCAGACTGAAAAAGCTGGCGTGCATTTTGTGGGCGAAACGGTTCGATGGTGGAGTGATTGTTGATGATGGTTAGGTCTAATTCTTTGATCCCACTAAAGGGCGAGTCCGACGCCTCATTTATATTCTTGCCAAACAGCACCTCGTTAGCATAGCAGTCGACATGATGATGCTTCAACAGCTCGAATATTGCCTATTGCAGTTAGAGTCCAGTGGGGCTCACCGGTCGGAATTTCGGGTCCAATGGGTTTGTCCAAGCGGAATGGCAAAATACACCCGGCCAGAGCCATGAGCCAATCGCTCCAAGCACCTTTCGGCAGCAATTGACTGAATCACGAAATCTGATTTGGACTTCGAGAAGCTAGACTTGGGAGAAAATGAATCGAGAAATATTTGCGCGTCCCAAGCCGTGGCCATGTCTTTGACACGTTCACTCCGAAATATCCGAATAGGCCACTTGAACAAGCGACGGTACCAGTCGAAACTCCCGTCATCCATGTAGAAAATCTTCAATGACCGTACATCCATCATAACCTGTCCCTAACTCACGCGTCCCTGGACTGGCGCAAGCCAAACCCGAACCCGAGCCTGGGAAGTGTGGTCAAAAGGAGGCTCAGCATGAGTCCAATCACATGCTCGACTAAATTAGACAATTGATTCATGAAAAATAATAGTTGTCAATTCTAGCATGGTGTGTGCTATAGGGATTATTTTGTCTTATTTATTTCTGAGCAAATGATCATTTGACCCTTCAGTTAAGGACGTGCGGGCGCTGGATGCAGATCGATGACGTCTTATTCATCATATCTGCATGGCAATCCCTAACGCAGATTTACTAGGCACTTTCGCTATTTGCCTTCCTATGACTCCACCACTGTGTCGCCACCTTCTCCATGAGCTGAATAACTTATCGCTCTGCAACAGCCAATGCCCTCGCCTCCTACAAAGTGCAAAGTGGGGGCCAAAAATAGCAATCCCCAAGTTCACTGCTCATTCGCTACTCCAAAAATTTCTTGCGTTTCATCGCTCTTCACGGCTAATAATACGCTGACTGGGAAGCGTTATCAATGCCACCTGCCGTAAGCAACGTTGTGACGCATCCATGCATGAATCCAATGGCGTGAGAGGGGCTCTGTGGCTTGGCATCGCCTAACGATACGCTTCTGGAAGCAATGTCATTGGCAAGACTCGATCCTCCCCCTTCTCATCAAAATCACGGGAGGGGTTTTCTCGTTCCTCGGAAACAAACCCTCACATCACCATGGCCCAGCTCAACCAAGGGATCAAGTCGCCAGCACGAATCCGCACCACATCCTTTTCCTCTCCAAAAGTACGTTTTCATATACGTTGGTTGGTGACAACATAGTCTCACACTGAGCCAGTATCCAGATCAACCAGGTTTTGGTACAGCCTCGTTGACATGTCCGGGTACGCCCGCGAATGATAACGACCACGCTTTACTTTCTACGGCTTCGTCTCGAACCTTGGGCTACGACCTCGACGGTTCTGAGACAAACATGAAACAGCAATCACCACTAAATGATGAAGGTGCTTTTCAGAATTTGGGCCAGACATCCTTTCTGTATGAAACCGATCAAGTCTCCCTCTTGACGAAGGCAACATCCAATTCAACTGCAGATTGGGCGTGGAATAGCCCCAGTCTTAGAAAATCCTTTGCTGGGTTAAACAAAGAACCCAAAAAGCAAATATCCAGCAATAGCAAGAAAGCAGTTCTGCTAAACTTTTTAATTCTCCATTTCTTCGCAATACTCATCAGCATTATTTTGCTTGGACTCTACGTTGGGCAGCAGCAATGGATATATCCCCATCCAAGCCCCGAAGAGCTAAGCATTCTTCAATTCGCAGCCAAAGCGCACGAAGCTCTAATTCTAGTGTCTTTGAGCGATATATTACTCCACCGCATTCGGTACGGGCTCATCAGCTCGGATGCAAGTGGCGTTCCACTCGGGTTTCTGTCCTCGGCATTTTATCTTGCGTCTCCAATCCAATACCTCATGAGCAAGGAATTCTGGGGGACCGCGATGAGGCCGGCCGCAAATGCACGGTTTCATTGCACCACTACTGGATTGATATTGCTCCTCATCATGGTTGGGATTGGTGCGAGCCCGCTTTCTGCAATTTTAATGATTCCCAGATTGGGATGGTGGCCCATCCGCGATGCTGAACTACGAGCAATTCAGGCCAGAGCGCCACCCATCTGGTTTACATCAACAAATCCATATGGACTAGAATTCCGCAATGGGAAAGGAGCTGATACAGACAGGGGGACTTGCATTACCCAGGGTTCCAATTTTTGCAGGATGCAGGATCTACAGCCCATGCTCCAAAACGTACGGGCTTTCACTTCGAACCCGCCCTTGTCTCCAGCGCAGCGGAATATATCATTCACAAACTACGGCGGCTTGACGTACAATCGGCCCATCACTTTTGCACTCAGCAGTTCCGGGCCTTCCATCACATCTATAGCGACAGGCCCCATGTACTTTGTCGCGCTGGCACTCGAGTCCGCAGGATTGGAGGTATGGCCATTTCGCACATCCAACTTTCTCATCAAGTCTCAACCAAGTAAATCATTCAAAATTAGAAAGTGGCAGCAACCGTTGGTTGCAGTCAGCTGCAGTACTATAACGGAATTGCCGTCATTGCAAAACAATACTCTGGAATTCACATTCACGGGGTCCTTCCACGGTGACTTTAGCGCAAAAGTGAACCTCAAATCAGAATTCGAATCCTTGAACAAAACATCGCTAGGCAATGAAACCTACTACAAGCCAGATCCCACTATTCTAGACCTTCAGGGCCAGGTCCCTGTTCCAATCAGTGCATCCATATTATTCATCGACAAAGTCAAACCATCTCCCGAGACAGAAGATCCAATCCCGATTGGTATCAACAATCAACTATGCATCGTTCAAGCTCGCTGGGCAGGCGCGGACGTGTGGACGAGCGGACAGAGCATGCCAGCTGCTCAAACAGATCTGGGCATGTCTCTCGAGGACGCAATGCCATACCTCAATCGCACCTCGAGCCAGGAGAATGTCATCAATATGCGCCGGCAGTGGCTGATAGACATTGGCGCTCCGTTTGACGCTCCCACCCCCAACTCCACCGTGCTCAACACCGGGTATCGCGAGGCCTTGGATGTCTGCCAGTCTATTGGCCCGGGGGATATAAATGCATGCCTTCCCATGTTCCTCTCTATATACATCACAGACTCGATGACGTTTATATCCAAGTTCAGCAAGTACGAGGAAGACGCTACCGACATGATAAGCAGGCCACCGGGCTTTGAGGATATGCCTATGGAGATGACATGCCACCATCACGTGTACGCTTATAACTTCAACAACTCCACCAGCATCCCGCTTGCGTTTGCAGTCTTACTGACCCACGCCATCATTGCAATCGCGCACACCGCCATCATCCTCACGTCATCGACGCCCTGGCTCAGCTTCAGATGGGGAAGCTACGGGGAACTCATGGCGCTCGCGCTGCGGTCGCGTGCTCCAGAAAGCTTGCACAACGTTGGCGGGGGGGTCTGCAGCTCGCAAACTTGGAGCCAGGTGGCTGTTGTGAGAGAGATTGTGAATGAGAACAGGGTGGAGATGGTTGTGAGCATGCAGAGGGAGGGCGGAGACAAGGCCGACATGGTGCCCCATGCGCATCCTGCAATGAGGCATGTGAAATCCAAGGAAAAGTATGGCTAAGGAAGTGGCTAGCAAGAAGTGTACTGTATTATTGCATGTATGTCATAGGAACCCGCTGCAAAACACACACACCCTGACATCTTTGGCCAAGATACATAAATATGGTACTTGGATGGGTACATTTACCTCAATAATTAATTCTTCTTCTTTTTTCTTTTATTTCCCCCTTGGATGCTATTGCGTCCTGCCTTAAGTGGAAAGTAATTCTATGACAATCGTTCAATGGTGTGATTGTGCTTCGATCATCAGCGCGGCGCCCTCCCAAATAGCCGCCGCCAAGCCATCGTCGCCAAAATAGCGAGGCCAAACGATGGATTCTAACCGCTTCCTGGCTTCCTTCCACTGTGTCAGTCCAGTCTTTATGATCCATTTTTGTATAAACGCCTCGTAGATGATCTCGAGGATTCGCGACGACTGAGGCTGGTCGCCAAGGGACTTGTGCTTTGCAATGCTAAACGCTCCCAGAAAAGCTCTCCAGAGCCAAAAGTTGGACGCGACATCATCCTCAGATTCCGTTAGGTAATCTTCCCTGTCGAGGTCTATCTTGAGCATGAAGAGGACCCGGTGATGCAGTCGAGCCTCCAAGGGCTGCCCTGCGTTCCAAATGCCCAGGATGTAGTTCAGGTACAGACCCAGTGCCGCGGAAACGCCTGACCAAGCAACCAAATAGCCCTTGGCTGGCTTCTTGGCCAGTTTTGGTTTCCGGCCCACGTACATGGATTGCATGTGCAGATTGACCATGTCAAGCAGCAACCTGGTTGCAGCGCCTTGGAGCCAGATTTGGTTCAGAGGCCCTCCCTCATACATCAGAGGCGAATTCTTAATCTTCCTCAGATCGCTCATCTGCGTCATCTCTCTTGTGCAGCTGACGATGGGAAAGCCGTCGATGTCCTGGAACTTGGTGTCCTCCGAGGGCAGACTGAAGAATGTGGGAAGCAGTCTCATAGACCTCAGCTTGAGAAGTGACCCGTCAACCTCTTTTGTGTGCCATGTTCGGATAAAATGCTCCGCCTCGATCGGATCCGTATCATCGCCAAGCCCAGCAGCTCCAGAAGCTTGAAGGTTGTCGTCTAATCGGCTCTTGACACCGTGAAGGAAATTGTATGTTCTAAGACGATTAGCGATGTGTGATATACATACGGCAGCGAAAAACTACTCACATGATTAAATATCGATTAGAAAGTTCGTCTTCCAGACCAAACTCGGTTTTGTTGTGGGGTATTAGTGGTTTGTGGTGCTCCATGAACTTCATGAGACCGTTGATATGGGTTTCAGCGGCTGGGATGTTACCGAGACAACACTGGAACCAGTTAGGATTCTTTCCCATATTCACAGTGGGACACGATCTTACCTCTGTAAAAGTCAATGTGCAAATCTCTGTGATGCATGCCGTGGCCAGTCTGGGCTGCAGATTTTTGAGCCATTTGTTCAAATTTCGCATGGCCTCCACCTTGTGAAAGAAAAAGGTGTATTCAAAATTTGCCATGTTGCCCACCCTCCAGGTGTAATGCAGAGCGGCAAAGAGAATAACACCTCGCAGCGCATCCGGGTCCTGTACCGCCAGGGCCAGACTGTATCGCGACTGTTAGCGGGTGCGTGAGACGGCATAGAGAACGGCATGTTACCCGTCGTGCTTACGGCTTGTATCCCAGTCAATGGTTGCATCGGCATTGCAAACTGTAGTTGAAGTCAGTCAGCGACGAGATTGGCTGGAATACGCATTGTCTCAAAAGCAGCAGCACTCACAGTAGTGGAAGAGCTCGGTTGATCTGTAGGGCATAGCACCGGGCAGGCAGCTGAAAGGGTCTGCCTTGCGAGATGGCACCAGCGGCATCTTGGTGGCCTGGGTCAGGAACGGCTTCTGCTCGCCCGGCAGCCAGGCGGCCTTTTTGCGCTCGCGCAGAGGGAGCCCCGGGGTTGGGTACGCGCAAGGCTTGTCCACATCGGAGCAATTGACGCTAAAACGGGCACCGACAGTCAGCCACGGTTTCACCTCACAGGTGGTCAAGACCAGCGGGGGGGACTGCGGCCCGTCCAGACTATTGGATAGGGCAAAACGGGACTGACCAGATGGGGCGAGTCTCATCACACTTCATGTGCCGCTTCCTGCAGGGCAAGCAGCCAGTGCGGCTGCGCGTGTGAGGCTTCCGGCTTCTCTGCGCAAGGGTCGCGGCGCCCGCGCCATCCCGTCCGCCTTCCGGGGGGCTCCTACTAGGTGACATGGCTGGATTAGTAGATGAAGATGTCAGCTGCCAGAACGAGCACCCGTCTATGCGGCTCAATGTGGACGGGAGAGTTCACCTCTAAATTTCTAGCAGCACGTTTTATGACGGGATTGTCAGCACTAATTTTGCTGCCGCCCAATTACAGTGAGACGAAGCGAGGCGTGCTAGGCCTGTTTGGGCGCTTTACTCGGCTCGCTTAAACGGGTCCTGGAAATGGCCAAAGAGACGTTTTTTTTTTGTTGCTGGATTTGGGGATGCCGACACCAATTGGACATTTTGTTGCATCGGGCCCTTGCAAAACGGCGCCGAGTCTCGGTCCTTTTTAGGCCAAAGCATAGAAAATAATGTCCAAATAACTATATTCATCTAAAAATCAGTTATTGTGCTTTTGTTCCAAAAAAAAAAATGAAGATTTGTTTTGGCTTGCTATTTTGTAGTAGCCACTGTGGAGATCCAAACCCGCCTCTGCAATGTGCTCAGTGGTGGCTTCTTGGGCAGCGAATACTAGCCGGAGGACAAACTATGGTTGACTAGTCTCAGTTCTGCCATCATGAGAGGAGTTAGTCCGCAGCCCTACCCCAGGTTTTACCCATGCCCGCTGAAGTTCTGCTTAGAATCCCAGCTTTCATCCGAAACCCCACGACTACCGCAGACCGGTGGGGTCACCCAACACAATGGATCCGTTGTCACCAAGGGATTCAACGGATACATCAATGACTCTCCATCACTCGGCATTTCCGACCGGCAAAGAGGATGATTTTTTTTTAACGCTACACCGCTTAGATTTACATTTGGACAAAAAGGTGATAAGTCCGACAAAATCCGTCCCACTGCCGACCAAACCTGCTCGCAGCCTGAGGTCCGCGTCAGCTACCCTGCACAAACCCACCGATCAACCAGAAATTTGACTTTGACCGGTGCATCCCCGCGTTTCGCTAGATCATTATTAATGAAGGCGGTAAAAGGGTAATTGTGAGTCACATGTCAGGCAGATTTCATGAAATGAACAAAAAACCATCGCTCCGGCGCTAAGTAAGCTCATGTGGGATAGCGATATTCGGAAGAGCGTGGCCCACCTCCACTTCGGGAGTGTTCTGCGGGACATGATGTCTGTCAAATAACTCAACACAGACCCATTAATAATGCCATCAAGGCGCCGCTCGACACGAATCGGACTCCAAAAATCCGAAACTAGCAACTCGTCATGCGCGCGCGCCCTCGTAATGGCCGCGCGCAACTCAAAAAGCCGACCTCGGAACAAGGTTCGGACCTCCGCATATCCGTATTGCCGCACATCCGCCTGTCGACATAAAAGGCCGTTCGGAACGTTCAACGTCACCGGCATCATTGCGACGGGTTGCGGTTTCTATTTTTGTTCTTTTGCATTATCTGATCAGATAATCAGATCATAAAATACGAGTATACGAATATCAATCACCATGGTTGGAGGACTCAAGAACGTCATTGTGCTGGGCGGGTCCTACGTGGGACTGGTATGTCGCGCTTGGGTGCTGCATCCATCGCTGGCCATGATGAGCTAACAGCTGTCTAGTCTGCCGTCAAAGAATTGACCACAGCTCTCCCCAAGTCTCACCGAGTAAGTACTGATTTTCGTCGGATGGACGAACAGATCTGACAATTTTTGCGCATAGATTCTGTTGGTAGAGCCTCACAGCCATTTCCACCATCTCTTCGCCTTTGTAAGTGGTCCGACATCGCACGGCCCATCGCCAACTAACAATGCAGCCCCGATTCGCCATCCTGCCAAACCATGAGCACAAGGCCTTTATCCCTTACTCGGGTGCATTCTCTGCCGCCCAGGATCCTTCACAGCACTCCATCATTAGAGCCAAGGCCATCTCCATGACAAAGGACCACGTGGTTCTCGACCGGGCTTGGCAGGGATCGAACACGATCCCATTCGACTTCGTTGTTGTCACTACAGGCACCCGCCTTTCGCCTCCTGGATCTATGGAGGATGATGAGAAGGCACTGTCCATCGGCTACTTCAAGAACTACCAGCAGAGGGTCAAGGATGCCAAGTCCATTGTTCTCGTTGGTGGTGGTGCCGTAGGTGTCCAGATGGCGACTGACTTGAAGGAGATTTACCCCGAGAAGGAGGTGACACTTGTACACTCACGAGACCGTTTGATGCCCCTTTACCACCCCAAGATGGATGAAATTATTAGAGACCGTTTCAAGGAACAGGGAGTGAAGTAAGACACGCTTGGCACCGCTTATTTCTCGCACCGTTTGCTGACCAAAAAAACTCAGTGTCATCACCGGTACCCGCGCAGTGGTCCCTCCAGGCGGCTTTCCCACTGACGGAAGCGAATTCGAGCTGGAGCTCAAGGACGGCCGCAAGGTGTCGACCAACCTCATTATCCCCGCCACGGGCCAGACGCCCAACAACCAGTTTCTCAAGGACCTCGAGCAGTCCTCCGCCGACTCCATCGTGAACCCCGCCAACGGCTTCATCAAGGTCCTCCCCACGCTCCAGTTCCAGGACCCCAAGTACCCCAACTTCTACGCCGCCGGCGACATTGCCGACAGCGGAGCCCACAAGGCCGCCCGCCCAGGAATGGGGCAGGCCCAGGTGGTTGCCCAGAACATCCTGGCCATGATCGAGGGCAAGGAGCCAGCCGAGAATATTGTGGTGACTCCTCCCGCTATTCACCTCACGTTGGGCTTGACAAAGAACATGATTTTCCGGAACCCCGATGTCAAAGGCGGCCAGACCGACCCGTGGGTCAACATGAAGGACGAGTAAGTCTCTAGTGCCTCTTGAAGTAAACTGGTGCTAACGATGTGATCACAGCGGCCGCGCAGACATGGGTATTGATGGCGTCTGGGAGCGACGAGGCGTCAAGGTCACTCGAAGTGAGGAGTACCACCTCTAAATTTACGAAGATAAAAGTCATGTAATAAATAGTAGACGCGATACAACTTCGCATATAGACCTTGGATGGTTATGACCAGCAGCTTGAGCAACATGCTGCATATTGAATTGATACCCTTGTTGGATGCCATATCTGACTGTAATCTCATGCATTTCTTCCATTCAATGTCCGAGGGCATATTTTGTTCTCATTCCACCACCCCTCCTTGAAAAACCAACTTTGACGGATATGTAGAATGCCTATGAACTCGCCGCCTAACAAGCACCACTACACAAGCGAGAGACTTCAGGTGCGGTGAAAACGAACCGTGCCAAGATCACAGTGCTGCTGCCTATGAATTAGATGCGTATTAGTGCCCCTGGTAGGCATCAAACAAGAACATCCGATGTGGTGTAACGGTTATCATTCCGCGTTTTCATCGCAAAACGTGCCGCGGCGACCGGGGTTCGACTCCCCGCATCGGAGTTTTTTTTTGTCTTGTTACTCAGCGCTTCAGAATATTCTTTTGGTTCCTTGGTTGGATCTTGTCCAATTCTTTGCTGTCTTTTGTGAAGACTGGGGAGTGTTTCGGAAGAGGTGGGGAGGAACGGAGGAGGTGGGGTAGAATGCCAGGCACTTTTTTCTTCTAGTGCTATGGCACGGGCACCGTTTGACTGTTGGTGATCAGGTGATGTGCCAACACTCAACTGACCAACAAAGGAACAAAGGGGGAAGCCGAAAAGCATGAAAGGAAAAGCAAAATTGATCTGAAGTCACTTTAATTTACTCAATAGAAATCACCGATTGATTCTGTCTGATTTGCTTATAAAAAAATACCGAATATCTGTTTGCTGTGTGCTTTTTCCCCCCGCAATACTTACGTTACCTGTTCGTCGGACGTAAACCATTCTAGCGATTCAATGAGACTTCACTTGTCTGCGAGTAGTGAACCATTCTGTTACTCAAGTCCAGCCGCTGAGGTTATGTTTTTGTCGTGCTGCATAGATAAACGCAACCACCGACACAATCACCATCATTGTTGACCTTGTAATTGTCTTGGTGACTCAACCTTTCGAAACGGACATCCCTGTGAATGTCTATATATGCCTCTAAACCTCCCAGGTCTAGATCCTTTTTCCTCATCGCATCCTTGCAACACCCCAACATGGTAATCGCCTGAGCATCCCCAGACCAAGATGTCCATTTTTTGGCACCTGACTCTGAGGGGCTTTTGGCACTTCACTTGCCACTTCTTCACATCTTCTTTTTGGAATTGTCTAGGACCCCATATACCAGAATTTGCGTCGACCCAAGTTTGGTATATCCCCTAGAGCAGTACAAGGGTTATTCCCGGCTTCAGCATTCTCAACCTACTAATATGGGCAAGCAGTTCCCTTGGGTCTTCCCAGTGGACAAACTTCCACTATAAGCATCTCGTGGTGGCCGGTGGTGAGTAGACTGCTACAAGAGCGGTCGCTCGACGTTCCCGCCGGCCATTATTTGCATTACTACTCAACCCGTGTAGCATCCTGTGCGAAATTCCATCCAAAGGCGATTATCGATATTGCTGGATTGGGATAGTCCAGTCACTTTTGTACTCGCGCAATTACTCATCGGTGGCCCTGCCAAGCGGCAGCTATCAAGATCAAGAAATAATTCCAAAAAAAAACTTCCAAAAATCCACAAGTGCGCAAGAAAAAGGCGCAAGTCGGGCTTGTTCCGCTCAAATGGCTACTGTTCTGGTTGGCGCAAGCGACGTGAATGGCCCTCCCGCTGGCTAGTGAGCACTGCCTCAGATCTGCAAGTCGCTGGCTCCGATCGAGCGCTGGCACAACAACATGGCAAGAAAGAGTAATTGTTGGTCCCTGTTTCTCAGAGTGAAGCTTCAGGCTTCCGTGATGTCGCCAGCCCAAGATTTTGAATATTTTCCCCTTTTGCAGACAGAGGCCTATATTAGATGGGCAGCACATGTCCTTGGTGGTGCTTCCAGCATCCACTGACTATCTTCGAGGTGCTTTCTTTTGGCTGGAGCACCTTATTTGCCTCCATCAAGCTAAATCGAGTACGAGTGTGACACCGGGTGGGAACATCTCGGTTTCGCACGTAGCATATGTTAGATGATGAGCAGATGTGTTCCCTCCCTATAATAGCGATACAATAATTATTTGGGCAAATGGCATTGAGTTTCCTACATCCACTTGTTGACCCTGGTGCATTATCGCGAGTCATTAGGCAATTCGCCGTTTTAATCTACGGTCTTGACGGATACTCCAGTTTTTAGAAGAGTGCGAAGACAGACGTGTGAATTGATATGAAGATCGGGGATGCCGAAGATTTCGGTACCCCGATGACCTGCCAGGCTCTTTCATTTGTGACGAGGCTTGGTCAGGTTGGCGATGGGTCTCATGTTGGACGGCGTGCGCCTGCTTCGTGATGAGTTTGCCAATCTTGATCAAGTCGATGAAGTCCAAGGTAAATAAAGGACGAGATATTTGATAATTTCCCGCCCATGTAGACTGAGAAACCCTTGATGTGAGACCCGAGCTTGACGTTGGCATCTTGGAGCCGGATGTGTTTGTGAATAATACGCAGTGTTGGTAGCGATGGAGGAGGACAACGACGGCTCCATGAACCCTTCTCTAGCAATAATATACCATGTTAGAATATAACTAGCAGCCTTCTGTGGGTGGCCCACTTCTTGTTTCTAGCAAAGGCTCAGTCGTAGTCTGGCGTTACCATGTAGGAGAATAAGGTTAATTATTCCTTCAGTATATGTAAATGAGACAAACCAATCTAATCTCAGCAGGAATTGTATCAGAGTGCAATTTCCTTTCTCTTTGGGCCCAGTATATAGGGAATAAATAGATTGAGAATTATTTTCCAACCTTTCTTTTGCTCTTTACATTATAATCCTGTAGCAGTTCTTTGATAGATGCAGAACGTAGATAGTGTGGGGCGAAATTTGACACCAGCTCTGACTATCCCATGAATCAGGAATAGGCTATCGATGAATTACCTTGTGGAAATTTCCATTGCATGAAATCAAGACTCGATAAAACGCTGATCCAAGGAAAAAAAGATGAGTTGGTAGGGATGCCAGTTCTTCTCGGCATGATTGGTGCGTCCTGAGAAGGCAGGGAATGGCCAATAATAAGCGTGAAATGTTCTTGTCGCGCACGTGATGCAACTATTCAGTCTTGGTTTGCTGTGCTTACTTCCCATGCCCCTCGCCCTAAGTCCCTCATTCTCTCACGTAGTGTCAGCCTGCATAATCCAACAGGATTCCTTTTCCTCTTCGTAGCCATGAGCGGCACCGAACAGGAGTGGTTGAAAGAAGTGTTTCGGGTCCGAGGCATACCAGATCATGTCGACAACCACAGTGCCACAGCTGAATACATCGCGGAGGCCATCGGCGATCTGACTGTGGACGATGTCCGTGTCTATTCGCTTGCCAGAACGCTTGATTACTGGGAGGAACCGCCGTCAAAAATAGCAACAGTGCAGCTCCGAAGGATGCCTCCCTCAATGGTGCAGCGTGTAGAAGCTGAGTGGATTACAGCAGGATCCGCCGGGATGGTTCTCGATACCCACTTCCTCGGCATGACACCATTGAACGATTTTGAATCCTCCCAACACAAATTTGAGTATGTTCTATCTGTTGTATCGACTTCGGGGTTCAAATTCTGAATCAGCTACAGGTGCATTGCCATATCAGGTTTGGCAAGTCATCCGTTTGGATCATGGCAGTCGCGCGGCCCCGATAAAAGCTTTATGTGGATCAGGGATGAAGTCCCCAAAGCACTCCCTGGTACCAGAGTTATCATATATGGTTACGATTCTAAATTATTGAAAAGTAACTCATTCCAGTCCATTCATGATCTTGCCAAGGTATTTTTCGAGCATATAAGAGCATCTTGGCCTGGCATTCCTCCTCGGCCGTTCATCTTCCTTGCCCATAGCTTGGGTGGAATTGTATTGAAGGATGCCATTGTACAGATGGCTAATGCTCGTAATGAACTGGACTATGGTATATTGGAGAAAATTAAAGGCGCAATTATGTTTGGAGTTCCCAATCTTGGTATGCGCCAGACGAATCTACTGGCTCTTGTTGAGGGTCAGCCTAATGAGACTCTGGTCCAAGATCTTTCGCCCGAGTCTACATACTTGCGCCGCCTCCAGGAGTCATTCTCTGGTATTCAACTTCAAAGAAAAATTATAATGTATTGGGTTTATGAAACAGTGGAATCAAAGACATTGATTGTAAGACGCACCCATAAGACTCTATTCTGGAATGGCATAAGATCTCCCATCTGGATACCTAGCGGTCCGAATCTTTATCTGGAAATGGGGCCTTCACTTGAAGCGTCCAAAATACATAAATCTGCTGATGCCACTCCATAAGATGAGATATTCTAGTATGCCTTACTAATCATTCAACAGCAAAGAGACAATGTTTGGATCCGAGAAGGCCCAGCTGAGGTCTTAGTAACCCGCTACTCTGCCACGTGTCGATTGATTGACAACCCTGCTGGCGAGTCATGGACTCTGCCTGTTGATGCAGACCATTCCAACATTGTCAAGTTCCACCAAGGCCACCCGTCCTGCAGACTCATGATTTCGAAACTCAGAGACATCTGCAGATTTCCGGTAGACCAGCCAAGTTCACAGGCTCCCGTCAACGTAACTTCAGCATCTGGCCTCAGAGGAAAGGTGCTCCCTCAATTGAATAGATACAAAAAATGGGATTGTGATGGTACGAGAAGACTCCCCCTTGTTATTTGCAAGAACCCGCTAATGGCAAAC
This sequence comes from Calonectria crousiana, assembly GCA_013406985.1. NCBI lineage: Eukaryota > Fungi > Ascomycota > Sordariomycetes > Hypocreales > Nectriaceae > Calonectria > Calonectria crousiana. Next base: position 848,994 of record VTGD01000015.1, on the reverse strand, counting down.
TGCTAGATACCTTGGAATCTCTTGATAATGTATTGCTTGGTGCCCGAGGTGCTGATATTGAGACCGCATTCGAACATACGTTTGACTGGGTCTTTAACCATGACAAGTTTGTGGAGTGGCTCCAGTACGGGTGGGGGATCTTCTGGATCAACGGGAAGCCTGGTTCGGGCAAATCCACATTGATGAAATTTATTTTCGAAAACCCAAAAACGCAAGCTTTGATGCACAACTTCAATGTGAAGGCACGCGTTGAGCAGATTTTTGCTGGGTTTTTCTTCCACTTTCGCGGAACTCAGATTCAGAAATCTTTTGAGGGTGCTCTGAGAAGCCTCTTGAAACAGATGCTGATTCAGCAACCGAGTCTGCATGAAGAGCTTCTGCCATTGCTGTCTCGTCAAATGGAAGATTCATCATATGCCAAAATCTGGAGCGTTACCGAGTTGGAAAGAGCCCTTCATGTGATTCTCAATCAGCGTCGGATGGAACTGGAGATGGTTCTTTTCTTTGATGCCCTTGATGAGTTTGACGGTCCTCCCGAAGTCATCAGCAGATTTCTGCAAAGTTTGGTTCTCTATACGGACAAATCCTATACGCGGGTCAAAGTATGCTTCTCGAGTCGACCATGGCCTGTCTTTTTCACTCATTTCGAAACAAATCCGAGCCTGAGTGTGCAGGACTACAACAAGGACGACATTCGAGATTATTACATAGGCGCAGTGAGAAAGCTTCCAAATATCGCCCTGGAATTAACACCCGACGTTGTGGACCTGGCGTCGGGGGTGTTTCTCTGGGTTCGTCTGGTGGTTCCTGAGTTAATTTCGATGATTTCCTCGAACAACCCCACGCTCTCAGAACTTCGGCTTCGACTTGTGGATCTTCCTAAAGATCTTGACGAGTTCTACAAGCTGATCATTTCACGCATTTCCCAAGCTGACAGGTGGAGAACTTACGCGCTCTTGGAGCTCCTGGTCCGGGCCCGTATCTCTCACGGCTCTGCCCTGACCGAAGATGCTGTGCGCCCATCATCTTTAATCAGAGCTGTGATTATTTCAGATTGCAGAACTTATTCGGAAGCCGAGGAGAAATTCACATTATCTGAATCGATAGACAAGAATCAGGCAACACGCTGGCTCTCGTCCTGGAGCGGAGGCCTTGTAGAAGAAAGCAAGGCGGGAGTGCAGTTCATGCACCAGACGATTTTCGAATTCGTCTCATCAATCAAGTTCAAGACGTTGGTTCTTGGCACCCGCGCAAGGATCACCCATGAGAACGGAGATTCCTTCCATGCAAAGGCCATGGCCACAGCGTTTGGGCAAGACAGCATATACGCGAGTGCATATGCCCACACCGACTTTCTGTCCAGGCTTGCCGTTCAAGCTCAGAAGGCTGAGCTGACCACCGGAAAGAGTCTCTGGGAGTTTCTTGAGGGAATTCCTGAATCCCGGTACAAACGGAACGGGATTTCTTTCCCGTCGTTGCAAGCATCGGTGGCATCGCCAATAACATTTGCAGCCCTGGGCGGAAGGGTTCTGTGGTTCCAAGACTGCATCGCGCACAACCCGGATGCCCTCAAGAGCTCGTCCGGTGGCCTGTTGTGCTGTTCACTGGCAGGCGCGGCACTTGAAAACATACCTGTGGATTTGAGGTCCATCACTTCCCTGCTCCTAAAGCATGGCTACCCTGCGCATAAGGATGTGCCAAATATCCTCACGTTTCTACTTCATAGCAAGATTCCAGCTAATCGAGAGTCGCAAGTGAGGAAAATGCAATGCAGAGATGAGATCATGCCCCTTCTCCTGGAGTATATGCACATGTCGGGCGAACAGATACAGGTTCGATCCAATTATAGCGACTCCACAACAGTAACATGTGGGCCACTTCATTTTGCGGATCCAAACTCTACTTCACGACTTCTTGCGCTTGGAGCTGACGTAAACGTGAAGGATGAGTTCGGCTACACTCCGTTGGACTGGATCGTTTCGCCGTCTCTACCCGATTTTGAAAATTACTTTGACGTCAGAACTCGTTGCGAAAAGTTATGCGTGCTCGTTGAAGCTGGTGGAAGCGTGTCCTTGGACTTGAAAGAGCAATTCGGCCAACTACTGGACCACTTCACAAAGAACGGCTTCGATACCGAAATTATCAAGGCCAAGTTTCAGCACGCGGAAAATTTCATAGCTCGTGAAACCGAATATCCGGAAAATCCACTCCGGCAACAGCTTGCTCAAAACGAGTTCGTTGATGCGCCACCGAGAGATGAAGAGAAGACCAAGAAGAAGAAAGACAATACTTGCTGTGTTCTATTGTAAGATATAATCAATTAATATTCAGAAATGACGGGAACGAATGGCATTGGTGGAAAATAACAACCAAGGTCTTAACTTAATAAATATATATATGGCCTCTTTTTTGTAACCCAGCCCCCCGCATTATGACAACATTCCTTGACTCTCTTGGGGTCTAATACAATAGAAATTGGGTTCAACTGGACACAGCATTTTCCATCCATGTTGGTGATGCCACTTGGATGTGGACCAAGACCGGAGTGATTCAGCCAAAGCATGGCACTGGTAACCGGGCCCAGTAGAGTTGGAATGATTATTTTGCTCAGGATTTCCTGCTGGAGTTTGAAGCATTCCACGGGGGCGAGAAAGGTAGGGGCACAGCAAGGAGTAAAGCGATGATTCCGATCCACACATCAACTGCGATAGCCATAAACTGTGGGCGAGAATGGAAGTATCGATTGGAAGATTTTTGGGATGACTGGACTCGGCGAACCTGATGCAGGGCATTTCAATTCATCAGCAAGGCTAACAGCTGAATCTTGTATCTTCTTAGCCAAAGACCCTGGTGCGGCCCCGTCGTTGAGGCAAATGTAAACGGGAGGAGACAGCAGCAAGCTTCGCCAGATGCCTCTTACCCCCTCATTACAGTCGACTCAAACCAGGGCCAATACGTGCCCGCAGACCAAGAAGCCAATCTCTGGAGAAAGTTAATGATTTGGCAAATCCCCTGAATCCCATCCGTTGATCCAATCAAGATTTTGCTCCAAATGATCGTCTCTCCCCGGCTTGCGCCATCGACTGTTTGGGCTGGTGTGGCGGCGATGAAGTTCCAGTCGTGACCCTGAACAACGATCCCAGGCAGAAACCCTACTTTTTCCAGCGCTCCAGCGTCTCCTATGAGCTCACGCAGGCGCCTCCAATGACCTGCCATCCATGTACTAATTTCTTCCAGGGCCACATGCCAATCCACGCCGGCGCGCACCGTCTTTATACTCAGACAAATGGGATTTTTGATCAGAGGCGTGTAGTCGGTATGGTTTATGGATAGGTGTGAGGAGCATAGAGCAACGCGACAGAGTTCATTGTCTAATAGGGATGACCTGTGGGGTTGGATGCAGAGGCAGAAATCAGCAGCTCTATCGTAGCTCTTGGCAGTTGTTGACACGGCGTATGACGTTGCGACCTTGGCAGTTGTCCTAAACCCAAATATTTAACAACAGAACCCGCCAATTAGTTACTAGCTATAAATTGACATACACGTTGAGTGCCTTGATCTGGAAAGAATTTTGTTGCTGGACATCCGGGTGGTTTGCGCTGGCGAGTCGAAGCGCAGCCTGTAACAAGGGGTAGTGAACAGCACAGTTCCAGGCTGCCTCGGAATGGTCTCCTTGACTGCATTCTTGGGCTTCTTCCCAAATGTTGATGAGGGTGTCGACATCTGGCAACGCGCCGAGAAGCTCGCGTTGGCCAGTTGCGTCGAGGAAATGGGGTCCGTCCAGGATATCCTTGAAGAGGGAGCCAGTGTTGACGCGCGGGTTCGCCCGCATAGTACCCTAATTCGGGCAAAGTCAATAGCTGTCTTAACAATAAAACCTGAGCAGGTGCGAAAGGCGGGAGGAGGTAGCGTGTGCTCACCAGGTCGGAAGGTGATAGGATGCCTAAACCAAAGGCGGCTTTCTTAGCGTACTTTGCCATCTCTTCGAGGCTTGCAGGGGGAGACTCTCTTCCCCTAAAGGGTCGTTGCTTGATGATGCCTTCGAGGTGCAGGCTCACGAGACTCTTTGCGGGGCTGCTGGTACTCTCAGATTCAGAGTCGGACGAAAGCTCCGACTCAGCGGACTCGACCTCAAGCCATTTTTGATCAGAGACTGGTGACGATGAAAGTGGTAGCGTTGGCGGATCAGGCTGTGGCTGAATGGGTTGTGGCTGAACAGGCGACACCTCGGACAGCCACTCACATATATCGTTGTATTTTACCATGGCTTTGGATAACTGTCGTGAAAACGACTTTCTTAGCCTGTTTCGCGAGACCCGCGTCGTGATGCTGCTACCTCAAGTTGCTGTGAACACAGGCAATTGCACGGTCGTTGGCAAAAGGCCCCTCAAAAAAAAAAGCTGACTCATCATTCCTGCAATTTTCTGCACCGCTTTCAGATCAACAACTGGCCACCTGCTATTTGATGTAGACCACGAAATCACCCCACAATAAATGACCGTGGACCAATATGATAAATTTATTCTTGCAAAATAAATATTGTTGATCTCGTCCTATTTGAATCGTTCAATCCTGCGCAACAGTACGACTCTTGCAGATAAGTTGATTACGCATTAAGGAATTTTACAAATGGAACTAAGGAGGAGAACTTTGTTCAAGATGGTTCCATTTGCCTCCTATTTGTCTGTGTTACGGATCTTTCATTGTTTCAGTCCTCCCTTTCTTACCCTATAGGGTCGAGCCGTGGCCTGAGACTGACAAAAAAGTACATGGAACGCTGTGGGTGATTCTCGGCGATTGAAACCCGATTGCACCAGCCTCGCCACTTATCTCGCCTTCATCCCCTAGCCAGGGGTGTTCGTCTGCTGCGTGACTGTGTGCCACGTGGTGAGGAGGTGTCAACAATCCTAGTTTGGTAAGAGATGTCAAACGAGTCATTCACAGAATCAAACCCTATGGCCAAATAACGAATCACAAAAGTTCCCGTGATGATGTTATCCAACAAAAACCATCCCCTTCGACTCCGAAGAAACCGTTATGATTGCGATTGGGTCCGTGACTCCGTCGTTCGGCGGGGGATACTGACAGGGTGTACGTGAGACACGGAACTTTGCGCAAAGAAACGTGCCACGCTCTCTCGCGTCTCAAGACCAATGAAACATGAAAAAATGCATCAGCGTGGATGATCTGCACTGCGTGGGAGCTTGGATCACCGGGCAGGGTGAGCTGGAGATGGGCCCCACGTTGCGCGATTGGTTGGCAGATGAGCAAAGATTGCGGATTTTCCCCCGCGTGTCTGTCTGAATGCTTAAAAGCATTGTTGGCGTGATGCTATACTCCCGGAGCAACGGAGTCACGGCTTCTTAATAAGTTCCGCGAGTTGGTTGCCGTTCAGAGACGTGATATTTGGGGTTCTTTTGGATGCGAATGACGCCAACCAATGCGGACAAGCTTGCGTGACGATGAGCCTCTGCCAACTTCTAGCTATTTTGAATAACTGCTCAGCCTCGCTTAAAATATTGCTGATAAGCCTACGAGTCAGACGCGAAAGAGAGACGACAAGAGGATATGTGTACCCGGTGCTCAGTGCTTCTCAGCGTCAGACCGGCCCCGGTGGAGTTCCCGGTGGCAAATGGCTGATACGCGCAACTTCTGCCCAACGCTCCGGGCAGATTTTCAAGGTGAAGCTACGCGGAGGCTGCCCCAGCAATCCGGGCCCGTTTTCATGCGACCATTTTGCTGAAAATTTGCCAGGTGGCGACGGCATCTCATCGGTGGTGCGTGCTCTGGGCTGGCCGCACCCGCAGGGTCCTGCACTTGTTCGTCTCATTGGCTGCTGCCTCGAGGCCTCGCACTTGATTCAAGGATCAGACGAAAGCATGTTTCACGAATGCCCGAGACCACCAGGGAACCTAACGTGATGCGGGTGTGTCGGACGTCGTGGGGGCATCTCTATTGGATGCCATGCGCGCAGGGTCGCTGCGAGATCAGCTAGCCGAATTGGGCTAGCGATCGCGGGTGCCAACTACTGTCACATCGCGAGAACTTCTAAAAAGGGTAATCGTTGCTTGCTGCTGCTTCAGCACCAATTGCGATATAAAGCCCTTGGCAGATCCCTTCCATATTCCTGGCCATCAAGAGACAAAATTTCATAATCATTACCACCATCAATCATGGCTGTCCTCACTTTCTTGATGCAGAACCAGAAGGCCCAGCAATCCCTGGAGCTAATCACGCCGGATGAACCCACACAGACCTACGCACCCCGGCTGACGCCTCGAGCGTCTGCCAAGGCCATCCAAGCCATTGCGGACTTACAGTCTGCGTTCCACAACAAGGCTAGCAGAAGATGGGCCATTGAGGACCTCGTCTCTGCCTACGGCTTCACCTTCGAGAACACACCAGAGTCGACTCCCAACGACAGCCTTGATCTCCAGTACAGCAAGCACTATGTTGCGTGCCTCAAGGTGGATCGCCTGTTTCGCCGCTCAAACGCGGCTGCAGCCTATCTCGACCTGGGCTGCATGAGGGAAACTCTGCAGCAGGACAAGCCCGAGAAGTCTCCTTCCAAGAAGTGGAACGGGGTGTTTGACAAGTGGCCGCGCAGCTCGTCCACTGTGAAGAAGCAGCTGAAGCGCAATGTATCCCCGGAGCAGGATTACAACCCTTTCATCCCTGCTGTCCTCATTGCCCTGGCCCAAAACTGCCGAGAGAACTCGATTGACAAGGATGCTGATATTGATGTGAGTTCTGACTTGTCTGCGCACTTAAGCTGTGGTTCTAACCTTGGACATAGGTTCACGTTGTGACGGCGAGCGACCAATTCCCGAAGGCTCTGAGATCATACTCGGCCAAATTCTCCGCTGCCCAGTTGGAAAAGTCCCGTGGACTGCACGGTGCGCGCAAGGACGATGCGCTTGAGATTTCATGCCGCGAGGTTCCTCTCTCTCCTGCTTCCGAAGCCGTGAACTCTCTTTCCAAGGTTTTCAACGGCTATAGACTGGCCTATGGCGTGCAGCCCTCGCCCAGAAGCGTGCAGTCGGAGGAGGAATCTATTCAGGGATCATTTGAGGAATCTTCTGGAGCATCGGTCGCAGGATCGAGCGAAGAATCAGTTGGAGAAACATTTGGAGAATCTGCCACGGACTCGAGCGTTGCCTCGATTCGAGACTCGCTTGAAGATTCCATCGAAGACATGATTGGAGGCTTGATGATTGGAGGATACGAGAAAAAACAGCCCTTTTGGAGTGTTGAAGCTACGGCTACAGGGCTCTGCATCATAGAGGCGAGCCCGGAAATACCCATGGTATCCGGTGCCTTGGGTCCTGTGGAGGTGTAGCGGGTTGTGGTTGCTGGGTAGTGGATTCAAAAAGTAGCGTTTGGTGATTTAGCCTGATTTAGCCTGATAGCACGCATGATATAGTAACTAATAATATGATACCTCCACTCATCGCTGCCAGGCTGCCTCGACCCAATTCGTATGTGTTCGCTAACAGAGCGGAAATGGATATCGTGCGACTTGTGTCAAGTGGGCAAGCTCCACTACTACCCCGCCCTCCCCGGCGAACGGGGCATCTATGCGGGCAAACCATGGGTGAAACAGGCCGGCCCCAATAATGATGACCCGGTATTTATGCTACTTTGATCAAAAACTATATCTCACATAAATTTGGTACTGTTTTGTATCATGCCAACTGCAGTTACTCTTCGTGCCTAGTTGCGTTCTAGTTAAAGCGGCCCAGTCCTTGTGACATTCGTTTCCGAGTATGTAACTTGATTCTATGTGAACCAAGTAATCCCAACACCCAGCGACGAGCCTTGTGTGTTTGTGAAGTTAGCTTTTTGCAGTAGAAACTTGAGATGCTCCGTTAGTTTCGGTTCCCTCACAAGCAAGAATGGCGTAATTTGATGTGCATAGGGGATTGGCCCTTTTCTAAATCCTGACAGATAATTTTTGCTCTGCGCAGATCTGAACCACTCAGGCGAGCCAAAGCTTTTTGACCAACCGTGGATAGATTCTCCCACTGCGAATGGCAAGGCAAATAGGCCAATAGGATCCCAAGGTATTGGTCGGGTCGGATCTGGTGTGCTTTGGTGGTGCTGAAATTGCAGTCAAATCAACCACTGTCACTCACACCTAAAAGGAGGGGGTTTCTCCAGAACGAACAGAGAAGGTTTTTTGTTGGGTGAATGGCGGTCGGAACAGTTGCAAGCCCCAAAGCAGTCTTTTTTTTCTTCGCTTAACAACCGGGTTTGACTCTTGCCCAATGGTGCAGAGTCATCCATTCTCCATTTTGAACCCCTCGCTCTGGCTTACATGCGATGGGTCTTGCGATTGGTGCACCAAGCAACCTATCATGTCTGTGAGTAGCCCGCACGACCGTGAAATCTCGAACCCGCCACCGCCGTTTGAATTGTCACGAAGCCACTCAAGCTTTTATAATTGGCATAATGAATGGACCAAGTAACCGACGAAGCGAACCAAGAAGCCCTCAGATTGTAGGTTGACGTCACCTCTTGCAGCTCTACAACATGGCCGTCGATACCAAGGGATGCTCTCGTAAATCCCCGCTCTGCCTCAGTCGTTACTCCGCGAAAATTGAGTAAATATATCAAGCATCAAAATCAGGATCAGATGTAGTTATCTAACGTGAAGATGCACATGGACCCTCAAATCTACTCTTTCGTGATCTTCGGCTAGTGGAGCCCATCGAATTTCCCCGCTGTTTCTCTTCACCTCCATGTCAATGCTTATTGGTCCGTACACCACCACATGAGCTGAAAAAAAAAAGAAGACAACTTTTAAAGCTCCAAGTCTTCTCACAACGTCGATGCGTGACCGCCGCCAAGCCAGCAATGGATCCGCCCCATCTCAGATTAAATGAAGGGCCAGTCCGACATGCGGATTGTTGCCTCAGCATGTCAAGCAAGCTGTTTGATCACCTGACAGCCGCCCTCTGCGATAATCTGCCTGCCAACCACAAGCGAACCGTGCTTTCTGTGGGCAGTGGCACGGGACTTTTGGAAGCACTTTTGCTCGCACACATTGAATCGAAATCACATGATGCAGACAGAAATTTTGTGGCAAGTCTTCAAGTGGAGGGAGTCGAGGTGGTCCAGCCGGGGTCGAAAGTGTTCATCAACAAATACCTGCCGGAGCAGGCCAGCAACAGTGTGAGAGGCACATGGGAACTGTCTCCCAGAGTCCACAATGACGACGTATCAGCCTTGATGTTTGTCTACCCGCGGCAGCCAGCCCTCGTTACACATTATGTCAAGTCTTCCGTGGAAATGGGGCTGGGAGTTGACATGATGGTGTGGCTAGGCCCCGTGGCAGACTGGGACCAATTCCAGCCCTGTTTCCAGCTCGGCGGGGATGGATTGAAGCTAAAAACAAAGAAGCAAGGCCCCGATGTAGGGCTCGACGAGTACGAAATCATGGCAGTGTTTACACAATGAATGGCTGCCTAAAATTACCATGAGGACCAAAATAGATCAGGCCAACGGGCTCCTGATGCTGGCTCGATTCAACGCACCTCTGCCTAGAAAAATCAAACTATTCATTTTGCACAACACACAAGAGTCAAAGTGTTCTGTCCAAGATGAAATATTGTTAATGCTAGTCAACGGGGCTATGTTTTAACTGCGTCCCCGCCAAAAGAGGCTGGGTCAATCATTTGATTTGACCACATCACGTTTGTTGGTTGGGACCAAAATAACTCGGCATTGGCAGCACCAAGAGTTCATTTTGTCTTAGCTACTAACAGTTGTTGCCAAGTCCTCCGAAAAAGCATTTAATTAGAGGAACCCCATCTTCTATGTCAATTGCACTTGTGTCAATTAGTAGAATGCCCCCATCCACCATTCCAATTATCTTCATAAAGGGATCAAATCATCACCGACAGCAGCAAACCTTCCAGTTCATTCTGAAAAAAAAGCATTAACGTGATGGAATACAACATTGATTCAGACCCCTGGGCCAAGGCAGCTGAGAACACATTAAATGGTGAGGGTAAAGAAGGCTAGGTATCAGGATGGGTAAGGAGTGCATGCTGGGCACTAGACACGGCCTTTGATTTTGCCGCAGCCTCGGACGTGATTGACCAACACTTGCATAATATTTGGTCGAACCTCTACGAGGCCAGCAAGGATGGAGCCTCCCCGTATGAGTGTGCTTTCACAGTATTTCATATTCAAGGGCAAGGCAATCTCGTGAGGAACTCGGGGGCCGAAAGTAGGATTGAAGCGGCAAAAACCTCAGATGGAATGATCTGGGCAGATTTGCCATTCTTCGCTTGGACATGAAATGCTTCTGGATCAAGGACTGCGCGACCATGCCAGCCACTCAGCGCCTGGGCTTTTCCACTTTCCTCGCAAAAGTTGCATCCACTGGACGTGTTGACGAAAGATTGTACGAAAGTCCTTTGATGCTTTTTGGGCATGCTCTGGAAACGACACGATCCCTTGGCGAGATGAGTGGCGCTAATGCCTAGGATGCTGCAAGATCTGTCGAAGACCTCACTATTGCGGATCTACTTCTCATTGTCAGGATCTAGATATTTGAGGCTAGTAAAAACATGATTCAGCTGTGCGGCAAATCTTGGCAAAGCCCAGACAGCCACGAGACTGTCGGCAGTTTGTGTCGAGAAGAAGCAGTGACGAAGCAGCGGCCTGTCGGATTTAGCCCTGAGCGATGGCTGTTCTGGATGAGACGCCTTGAAGGTATTTCTACAGAGGCCAAGGAATCTGGGCAGAAGGAGCTTGCAGATTTTGCTACGGACGTGTTGGATTTGATGCTCATGGTTTTGCGGCAATCGTATTCCCGCGCGAAGATGGAATTTGAGGCAAACCCTGACACTATCAAGCATCGCAGTCAGTTCTGGGAGACATTTACCGCAGCTGTAACTGCAGAGCAGGCTCAAAGATGAGATAATAGTTCTGATAGTATGCTAGATTGATGAAATTGAAGACACTGTATTTATTACAACAGTATCAGATGTTTATTTCCAATTCCCAACCCATCCTCAGTACTCATCATCTTCTTTAAAGTCATAAGCCTACAAATAAAGTGCACAATGCCAATGCTATGATTACAAAAAATAGAAGGAGGCGTGTTGCTACAGTCTTGCTCTCACGCGTGTTGACGTTGGTTGATCAGCTTACTAGAGTCAGCCAAACCACGGGGCAAGTTTCATAATTCTACTTTGTAGCCCCGCCGAGAATTATTCACTTTTGTCCCCAGAACTGGGACCAAATTTATCTACTATGGAGAAACACTAACTTGATCCATGTCCATGTATGACAAAGATCGAATTGCTTTTTGTATCACGTGATGTTGATAGGAGGCGATGATACGGCCGTTGACAGACGCCCATCTTCTTCTTCATCGCTGCTCAACTTCACGCGACGCGCATTGATTTGTTCCTTGCTTTCAACATGGTTAGGCCCACCAAGCGCCGACGCGCCCCTGGAGACGCGCCCATCTCCATCAAGGCCGAAAACGATGACGAGGCAGGCGTCAGCAGGCCTTCCGCCCCTGCGACCCAAGCCAGCACTGCTTCCCTCCAAGGATTTGATCGGGCCAAGATGGAAGCCGAGCGGCTTGCTCGACAAGGAAAACAAAAGGTACGAGGTGGCTGCAATCAGCTGCACCTCCAAATGGCCACAAACTGACAGGGACACAATAGGCCAAAGTTGCTTCAACCCCAGCAACAGCCTCAGCCGCAAATGGCAGCCATGCAACCTGGTCCAAGAAGTGGGAATCCGTATTTCCCACCAGTTTGATCAAGGAGGTCGGCAAGAGACGCAACGCATCAACACTTGCCAAACCAGAGCCGACTGGCAGCAACCAACCTCACCGGAAAGAATCAGTTTACTCTGTGCTGAAGCATATTGCTGGGCAATATATCGACCCAAGTGCGGAAATTATAGGGACCTACGCTGATGTTGCATCCGCAAACGAGCATGCCATGGTGCATTTTGCCAAAGAGTACCCAGAGTATACATTGCGAGACTGTGCCGACGAAAATGGTTTTGCCAGGAGCAAGGAGATGTCTGACTATGACTGTGTGTGCTGGGATACTGATAATGATGGATGTTTGATTCTCAAGGCTTCCATGGGCAAGTGGGGTGAATTGGAGCTCGCGGTTTTGAAGCAGCCCATTCTGGGCGAGCCACCCGTCTTCCAACCAACCACTGAGCCAGAGCCTCAATACAAGCCACGCGGCTATTATTAAATGTGCGATTTGACGACAAGTTGCCCTCGCCAACACATCTGAGGAAGTGCAAAGCTCAGGGCTACACTGCAGTTAACCCTGCATTCCAGACAAGTACAGCAGTTTTTGACAGATCGGCACCACTTTGAGCAGGGAAAAGGCGGCTTGAGGCGGGGTATTCTCATGAAAAGACTTCAATGCAATATGGTTCCAACAAGCCCCTAGAACGCCTGTCTGTCATCTTTGGACTTGCAAACCAAGCTCATGACCTGGAACTTCTGCAAGCATTCATCATGACATTGAATTACAAACTGGCAACTGAAGAAACGAGATCATGTGTGTAAATAAGGAGATTAGAATGAAAATTTTAGGTACTTGAGTGCTTGCTCACAATATTGAACCAGTCATGAAGATGCATTTACTTCTATATACAAAAAAACATCAAACCCGACACAGTCGACCATTCTGAGTCGGCACACCGCTCACCTGGCCCGTTACATACCACCGGTCACTTCCAACGGCCTGCAGTGCGTAGAAAAGGCTCGTAGGATCAATCTTGTCCTTGATGCCCAGCAGGCGATCGTACTTATTCGAGCCATAAAAGGATTGGTGAAAGTCTGGCTCTGTCGGATCAGCCTCGGATGCGTAAGCGCCGCTGCCAGGCGACACATCTCGCCACTTCTTCATCCAATCGTTGGTCAAGGCCTTGCTCTTCTGAGAGATTACGTCCCACGAGCTGCCTCCGGGCCAGTTCATGACAGCAATAGCCCATACGGCGGCATCTCGCCACGCAGGGTTGACAGCATTGTCGGGGTACGGGCCGGGACCACCGGTGATGCCAAAGCCGATGATGTTGCCGCCGTTTTCGGGGACGTTCTTGAGGGCGTCGAATGTGGCGTTGAATTTGACTGGGTCAACGAAATTCTTCCTAAAGCATTTGGTTAATACTTTTTGTTTTGCTTTTGGGCATCAGGATCATGCAAACATACTTGGGGAACAGCCGACCTGCAGTCTTAGAAATTGTAGTCCCGACAAGTTCTCGAGGGAATCCAGCCTTCCATGAAGGATAGTAGCTGTCATGCTCCTGCTGCAGGGTGATGTTGGGTCTCACGCCAAGAAGCTCCCAGGTTCTGAAGAGCGGCTTGATAAGCGTCTTCAGCTCGGCAAGGGTGTGGTTGGGGGCGAACCAGGGCGCCATGTTGAAGCTGAGTGTCTTCGAGTCAAGGTGCCAGATGTTCCAGTACTCGTAGTTGCCCACGGCGTTGAAGGTGGGAACGAGCTGCAGGTAGGCCCGGACAGCGGCCCAAAACACATCGTGCGACACATCAGCTGTGCTGAATGTGAATGCCATGACGGCCGTCTTGATCTTGGGGAACGCCTTGACCGTGTACGAGGTGACAACGCCGTACGTGCTGCCGCCTCCGCCACGAAGAGCCCAGAAGAGGTCCTGGTTTTGGTTTTCGTCGGCCGTGAGGAAGCGACCAGCCGCGGTGACGACATTGATGCTGAGAACCTAGATTCAAGCTGGTTGTTAGATACCAAACCAGGGAAGGTGAGTATGTAAATCAGAAGAAACCCACCTGGTCGGCGCCCATGCCGTAGAGGGGAGAAAGTGGAGAGTGGCCGCCGCCGGCAAGGTATCCACCTGCGTATCCGACGCTGAGACCCTCACCGCCGACGACGGACACGCCGTACTTCTCAGCCGCCTCGTAAATCTCCATCCCAATGACGGCAGCGCCCACCTTGAAAGCGGGGCCGGAGTACGAGCTCGTCTTGTGGTTCCTGAGGAACTTGATGTCCTTGAACCGATGGGTCCAGACAGACAGGGCTCCGGCTCCGGCAGAGCGGCCGTTGAAGTCATGGCCCGTGTTCTTGATGACGAGGCGCAGGTTGAGAGAGCGGGCAAAGTTGATTGCCAGCTGGATATGCGCCACGCTGTGGGCGTCAACCACGTAGGACGGATAACCTCCCAACTTGCAGGTACCAGAGGGATTCTCGCCCGGCATGCAAGTCATGCCCTGATACAGTGGCCACATGACGGATGTAGGGTCGGCAATGCTGCCCGTTTCTTGTCAGCAACATGCACGCATGCGCAAACTGCTCACCCTCGAAAACCAAACAAGACAAAACTTACTGCAGCGACGAGTTTGTCCAGTTATCAGTGACGACCTCGCATCTGTCCTTGTTGTACGCCCCCGAGCCATCATAGCAGGGAGCAGCAATCGGGACAGTCTTGATCAGCGCGCCGCCGGTGACGAGGTCAAGAACCTTCCAAACGGCATTCTTCGGCCACGACCTGTCCCCCGGAAATGCCTTGCATTTTGGCGGATTCTTTGCATCAAACTTTCTGCTCCCCTTTGTATCGTCAAAGTACAGCACGTCGACGTCGCTCAGCTTCAAGCGAGTCAGGTTGGCAAGCGCCGAGTCGGTCAACTGAGTCTTCTCCTCGGTCGAGTAATCGCCCGAGACAATCCCGCACGCCGGGGCGATGTTGTGAGAAGTGGCGCCTGATGACTCGTTAACCTTTTATTCACCCCGTCTTCTCATTCAGGCTCTCAGCCATACCGACTTGTTTGCCATTGACGACAATGGTCTGCGCCGCCACGTGCTGGGCCGCCAGAGCCGCACACAAGCCGGCGGTCAACGTGTGTCGATCCAGCCGCATTGTCTTAATTTGTCTCACTCTGCGCGGCTATTGGCTTTTTCGGCCCAACTCAATTCGCTTGACCTGGAAGCGAGGGCTGGTTGCAAACGCCAACGCTAAACTTTGAGGTTGGGTAGCCACGCAAGGATCGACGGCTCCAGGGATTCGGTTCAGGGATGGGAGATGGGCCAACGGGAGAGGGAAAGTATGAGGATCATATCGAGAAGCAACAGCTTAGGATCTTGCTATATGTATAATAAATCTCACATGCAGGATCCGGTCCTGGCCTACATCGACTTGCATGTCCGTCCCGTTACAGATTCCCACTTGACCTCAGGCTGGCCACAGCTCGCTTCCCCCAGACGGGAAGCTGCACAGCAAACACATACACATTTGGAGCGGCGCCAGTCAAGCGCATGCGGTGATGGTTGGTGATGGTGGAGAAATCCTTCCGCCAAGCCACCGGACAACCAACATGGTCACCGGCCGGTTTGACGGCAGCGCCAAAGCGTGACCTGTACAGAAGCGATGCGGTGGTGGTTTGCGCCCTGTTCCCCGCATATACCGCAGCCGGGCTACCCTTGCGAGGGGCCGGTGTCCCATAGTCTGACTCGGCGGGTCGCCCGTTGGGGCAAGATCTGCGTCCAGGCTCCGTTGGAAGGAGAACAGTGGGTGTTTGGCCGATTGTGCCATCATCACCGTTCAAGGGCCCAAACGACCTAAGCCATCCTTCTTTTAAAAAAAAAGGTGCCCCTAGAACGCGTGCCGTGTCCATAGCTCCGGTCTTTAGGCACCTTGGCTGTTCCCCGAAGCGGGCTTTGCCGTTCATCGAGCTACTGTGGCGCGGCGCGGCGTCGCTCGCTTACGTAGTGACCCTTGAAAGCAAACCGAGAGGCCTGACACACCAGACCTCTCGAAGGATGCGGCTGGGCATGTTCCGGATCAACCAACAGCTGTACGACAGGGAGGTTGAAGAAGTAGTACCTATGTGACGGTGTTTGACCAACAAGCCCGGTAGTGGTGTCGTCCAAAAATACCGTGACGCCGGGGAAAGGGCGGAATACGAATAATTTCCCATTGTGTCGAGACGAGACAAATGCCGCAGCCCTAAGTGTGGACTACCGGCAGCTTCCTCTGCCCAGTCCCAGTCCCAGCCCAAGCAGGCGGGGAAAGGAAGGGTGATGGATACAAAGCGGATCCGACGCGGGCGGTCGATCTTGATCAGATTTGACAGGCTTTCGAAGGAAATCTGCTTGATTGCGGCGGCGGCGGCATGCCCGATCTTCCCACCGTTGCAATCAAACAAGATCCAATCTTGATGACGTATCGTGTTGAGTGCGCCACGCAAACAAAGCCCGACTCTTCTTTTCTTGATTGTTAATTTTTTTTGACCCTTCTGCTAATAATTTTACCTTTACCGGGATTTCGAAGCGAGCTAGACTGCTGTGACAGGCAGTGCCCTCTTTGTGTCCTCAGCCAATATGCTGGGCTTCTGTCGTGTTAGCGGCAGAGGCTAGGGGCACAGACGGTGCACGATTGACTGGCTCGGGAAGCCGGAACGAGGGGATCCCTCTCACACACTCAACTGCAGTGCCACTCGCATTAGCTCCGTGTCGTCGTCGTGGTCCGTCCTGGGTCAGCGACGATCGAATGCGTCCGTCATTCCGGGGCTGTGATTCCGTTGGGGGGGAAAAAGGTGTGGCAGCCCATCCATGGCCGACAATGCCATTGTTTGTTGTTGCAGCCGGGATCCGAGACACACCGGAGCAAACCAGACCAGACCAGAAGGGGAGGGCAAAAAGAAGAGACGAAAAGAAAAAAGGGTGTTTGCCATTTCCCTAGACAAACGTGGTGTGCGCCACAGAGAGGGCTGAAAATACCCATGGCCGTGGTTCCCTGATGGAGCATGGCTCCTCTTCGGTAGCGAGCAGCCCAATCTATCGGATTCGACCGCCAAAGCACAGCCGTGGCCCAGCAGGTTGGGCTCGCGTGCCCATCATTCCTCTGTTCGAGTTAAGGTTTCGCCGTGTCGGGTCGGCTACCAAGTCATCCATCTTCACCGTTTGTGCGTGTCTCGCAAAAATGCCACATGCCGCTGGCTCCCCTTGTTCGTCCGCCGTTTGCCCTCAAGGACCAGTCCCTGTAAGCCCGCGTTGCGCATAAATATATTATATATCTTCAAGGCCCACACTTTGAAGGTTTTTGGTAGAGGGAGCCAAGACAATTTACGGTTCCTGTCGTTCCGAAAAAAAAAGACGAAAAAAAAACAAGAAGCTCCGTGTGCTTCTTCACTTACCTATACAAAAGGCCCCTCTCCGGCTTTTTCGGGCTCGGTCGCCTTGTTACCCACTCTAGACCTCCGTCCCTATATACAAACAAACCAGATCCCTACTTGTTTCTTCTTTCTCTCTTTTCTTTTTTCAGCTCTGCTTGCTGTCTTCGTTTCCTTCCTTGTCCATGCAGGCACCGAGGGATGGCAGCAGTCAGCTTGGGCGCCTCCAATAATGGAGGCCGCCTGCAGACTCGCTATGCCCCAGCCAGCGAACTGCCCACGACTCCGCTCCAGCAAAGCGCCATCGCCATCATCTTCTTTGTCACTTTTCTTGCCTTTACGGTATGTGCATTGCGCATGTACTCCCGTTTCAACTCGAAGCAGATTGGATGCGGTAAGAGTCTCATCAAATCAATGTCTGCTCGAATATGGGTGCAGGACTAACCGCCATGCTATATTTAGACGATTGGCTTGCGTGCGCCGCTATGGTACAGAATTCCCTAATGGCCCCGTCTACCAGGCCCATCTAACATGGCTTTGCTTTTAGGCATTTTCTTTGGCCTTGGTTGGACCAAACTATCTTTGTATGCACTTTCCCTGTCCCTGGTCCCCCAACTAGCTAACTTGTTCAAGTCTTTAAATACGATTACATCGGGTTCAAAAAGGAAAACTTCCCAAAAGACTACGACCCTGAGCCTGCTCTGTTCTGGAACTGGATAATGCAAGTCCTGTACAATCCCATCCTGGCCCTCGTCAAATCTTCGGTCCTCATGTTGCTGCTTCGACTGGGCGGCCACAGAAACAGCATCCGATGGTCCATCTACATTCTCAACACGTTCAACATCGCCCTCATGATTGCCATTTTCTTTACCGTCATTTTCCAAACGACCCCGATCAACGCTTTCTGGGATCTCTCGGTCAAGAGAACAAAGCAAATCACGCCAGCCTTTTACATATCAACGGCCATAATCACCATTGTCACAGACGTTCTCGTCTTGCTCATCCCGTTCTGGGTCTTTCTGGGCTTGAAAATGCGAGTCGCGGCCAAGATCGGATTGATTGTCGTGTTCCTTCTCGGTGGATTGTGAGCCGAGCCCTGCCTGTTTCAGCCTGGTTTGAGATACAACTAGCTAACCAACCAAAGCGTAACAATAGTGGGCATCATTCGCGTCGTCGAGCTCTACCGAAAGATTTATGACAAAGATTACTACTATAGAGACTCGCTCGGTGACACGCTGAGCTGCGTCGAGGTCAATCTGGCCATCAT
The DNA here is from genome assembly GCA_013406985.1 of Calonectria crousiana. Classification (NCBI taxonomy): domain Eukaryota; kingdom Fungi; phylum Ascomycota; class Sordariomycetes; order Hypocreales; family Nectriaceae; genus Calonectria; species Calonectria crousiana. Next base: position 830,596 of record VTGD01000015.1, on the reverse strand, counting down.
AGCCGCCTGCTGCCCGGTGCTGCGGCCGCTGTTCCGCAAGATGTTTCCCGGGCTGTTTACGACTCACGGCAGCCAGGAGGAGGGCATCGACTACAAAAGGTCAAACAGCAACACGGGGAGCGGGCAGCGGCAGGCCGTCCTGGGCGGTGCCTTTCCTCTCAAAGATTTGCACATGGGCAACAGGGCGCGGGCAGAGATTCGCAGCCACAGTCCCAACGAGAGCGAGGAGGAAATCATGACGTATAACGGAATTCTTCGCACGACGGCAGTGAGTTGCTTTTTTCCAGTTCCTACTACCGTCCGCATGGTGATGTTAATCATGATTAGGTCAACGTCAACTACGAAGGTAGGATATCGGGACAAGGGTCCATGGATCCCATTCGGCCCAAATAATTAGCTTTTAGACTTGGACTATATAAATACGACTTGGAAATTGAACAAAGGCATGGATAAAATTAGCGATTGGCTGGAGAGATACCCTGAGGCAACTCAAACATATTGAGGAACTGATTCTTTTGGCAAGGTGGATACCAAGGCATATTCAACAATTATATTTCTTTTTCTAGCATACATTAATGAACAGTATTTAACCCGTTTACTCGTCGCTGCAAGCCAGTCCTGACGCACTGCACAGTCGCGTTACAAATGCACACCGGACATGCAGCATGGACAACCTACAGCTTCCGCAGTACACTTTCTTCATCAAGTTGACAAGATGCTGCGGTACGCTACCGAGATAAGATGGTTTTACATCATCTGTTTCAATTAATGGTTGATCCTGCTTCGAGACGCAATAAATTCCATTGGCCATTCGACAATATCGTTCCACGACGAATCAATAGTCTTCCGAATAGCCTTTGCCACGCCGAGCCCCCACCCTCTAATGTACCAATACGCCGGTTCAGCCATACACAGTATAACACAGTAATGCATCAAAAGCGCCATTGCGGCGGGATGCCTCTGGCGGACAAGAGCAAGGTAATCAATGCTGAGAAATATGGACCAAGTCGCCAACATCCGCGCCTCGGGCCAGGGCGCGGTAGCGTGGGCATGGCGAATGCATGTGACGAGGCTAGCAATCTCAGCCTCAACCACGGCCAGTGCATGGTCTTGTGGTTGATTGTTCTTGAGCCGTTGTCCAAGTCCCTCGATCTTTTCAATTAAAGTTTGTAGATTAGTCGACATGGGCGGGGTGGGACATGGAGGCATCGCAAAAAACTCCTTCATGGGGCCATTTGCAATGGCCTCTTCAGCTGATTTCAGCACAGTACTGATTCCCCTAGTAAGAAGGAATATATCCAAGAGATCTTCAACTGACAGCTCTGATAAGTTTGACTGGTTCGTCCCTCCGGCAAATCCACTGAACTGTAGCAGCAGGGAGGTTGCGAAAAGGGCATCGCAATTCTGCATCGTCACCTCGGCCAGCTCCTTTCTCATGAGAGAAACAGTATTATCCTGATGCTGCGTTGCCCTTAATGAATAGACGTGGTGTTGGCTTGGGTTCAGATAGGCGAGGTGGAAGGCTGAGGTTGCGAGGAGCTGGTTCATAAGAAATTGATGTCTGAATGCCATCCTTGGTATCGTATACTGCCACACGCTATTGGCATCTTCGGCCCTTGGTAAAGATAGATGCGTATGCGTTGACCAGTGATGCATAAGCTCGAGATCAATCATGCAGGAACCAGGGTTCGCATCCAACAGCTCGCCTGTGTGAGTGGTGAATCTGGCAAAGTAAGGATACGGATCAGAAGAAAGAGACTTCTCGCTCTGGGTCTTGGGGAGGATGGGAATAGCCTTGGGAGCGGATGCTGGAACGCCTGCAACGGCTAGTTTTGGCACTCGCTGATTGGTAGTTAGAGACATGTCTCTGCTAGTTTCGGGTTTGTACGCACAAGGCCATTTGACGGTTGGTCCTCGCCCTGGCTGGACGCGCCCGAAGGCGAGTGTGTTTGCCGGGTTACGGATGTCACGAGGGTGCACTCGACATTGTGCCTTACGCAAGCGGTACAAGGACGCTTCTCATCACACTGTGCAGTTTGATTAGCCACGAGGAGCGAAAACACGACCATGCGAACAAGTGGGCCGGCCCGCACCTTGACGCGGCGCTGCTTGCACCGTAAGCATCCCGTGCGAGACTTCTTGTAACCCAGGGCCGGCATTTCAGCAGCAGTTTCCGGGTATCCCACGACGCATCGACGTCATGGGCTTGGTCGCTGTGCTAGGCGAGCGATGGCGTTGTGGAGCTAGAGTTGTCATGAGATGGAGCTGGAGAAACCGTGGCACATTGGCTCGCGCATCACGTGCATTGAACTCTGAATAGCTGAGGTGGGGCCTTGTGGCGTGTTCGGTGGAATGGGTTAATTGATGGTTGAGGCGGGGGAGTCAGTGCTGTAGATGTGGCCAATTCGCAAACCATGATGTTTGTCTTGCTATACTAACGACCCATCTAAATACACCACAGGCTCTGCATTTCGGGACAATGGAGCGTGGCTCTCGGTTGGCCGATGGCGCCGCAAGAGAGGAGCTCAAGCGGAGCCTGCAACCGACCAACCAAAGCGCCACAATGTGGTACAGGGTAAGCAGGCCCCAGCAGAACAAAACAAAACAGGGTCTCAGAGCTTACCCCGTCTATCGGATAAGACACCACGGGTCTTATCTCTTGGCATTCAGCCCCCAGCCTGCAAGCCGTCGAAGCTTCGCGCAGCTTGATAAGGCATCCACCACTCTCAGTGCTTCCTTCGTAGGACCGCGCCAACTTCTTCCCCATGCGGGATAGGATGAAGTCTCAGAAACCATGGTCGTCATCCGTTCTCACGCCCCACGGCTGGCCTATTCCCGCCAGGGGGCCAGATTAAGACAGAGCGCCAAGAGATTTGCATACGTGATCTGCTGCGCAGCATACAAGAGGGAGAGAGGGTATAAGTAGATGAGTCCCTGGTGTTCTGCCCGCTCTGATAAAAAGCAAAGACGCACCTTACAGTAGCGTCCGCTAAAGAGAAAAAAAAAACCCCCAGCAAAGGTGTCGTCAATTAAGCTTATTTTCAAGGACTGACACGCCAAAAATATCACCAATCAGCTCCCTACTCGACACCTGACAGCACACCCACCCCCGAACCATCCGTACGGCGACGGCTGGCCATCATCAGCAATGTCGACAATCACTCCGGTCACTGAGTGGCCCGACTACAGCGTCGACCCTCAGGGCGGCGACCCCATTACGCAGGACCTCAATGCTCCCTACGACAAGGTGCGTCAAGGCTCGAGATATTTCGTGGACGCTTCTCACTCGGTTCTTTAAAGGGCGATCTCTGCTGGCTGCTGGTATGCACCATTCTGTGCTGGCAAATCACCCCGGCCATCGGCTTTCTCTATGCCGGCATGCACCGTAGCAAGTCGGCTCTGACCATGATTCTCCAATCGCTGTTCTGCGCGTGCGCCTGTGGAATCCAGTTCTGGGTCTACGGCTACTCTCTTTACCAATCGAGAACCACCAACCCCATCTGGGGCGACATGTCGCTGGCCGGCTTCCACAACGTCCTTGCTGCGCCGTCGCTTGCCAACGCCGACGTTCCCGACATTCTCTGTAAGCACCTCCGCACTCACCGGCGACCTGAAGACACAAAGAAAAAGAACTGACCAAGAGATTCAAAGATGCTGCGTTTGGTTTCACTTTCGTCACTGCCACCGCCATGATTTTGGCCGGTGCCATGCTAGAACGTGGCCGGCTCTTCCCCAGCATGATCTTCTTGCTCTGCTGGACCACCTTTGTCTACTACATGTACGTTGCACATGATTATTCCCGCGCAGAAGCCCGACGGTAACATGTATGAATTTAGCCTCGCTTACTGGGAATGGAACCCCAGCGGCTGGCTGTACAAGCTCGGCCTCTACGACTTTGCCGGCTCCGGCCCCGTGCACATTGCCAGCGGATTCGGCGCGCTTGCCTGGTCCATGATGCTGGGCCCCCGAATCACCGATAGCACCGTCAAGCAGCGAAAGGCAGTCCATTTCAAACCCCACAGCCCCCTTCTCATGTGCATCGGCACCGTCTTCATCTGGTTCGGTTGGTTCGCCTTCAACGGCGCCAGTACCGCCAACCTGAGCCTGCGATCCGTCTACGTCGTTGTCAACACCAACTTTGCGGCTTGCGGCGGCGGTATCGGCTGGGTCATTCTGGACTACCTCTACACTAAAAAGTTCAGCTTGGTCGGATTCTGCTCGGGCATCATCTCCGGTCTGGTTGGAATCACACCAGCCGCTGGCTTTGGTACGTTATAAGAAACCCCCTTCCCCCCCACTAGGATCGAAACTATTTGCTGAAACGATGCTAGTTCCCGTGTATGTCTCGGCACTCATCGGCTTCCTCACTTCCATCTTCTGCTTCTACGTTGCCAAGTACAAGTACATCCTCTCTATTGACGACGGCTTGGACATTTTCGCCATCCACGGCATGGGAGGCTACTTTGGCGACATCCTGACGGGTCTTTTCGCCGCCCAGTTCGTGCCCGCGCTCGATGGCGTCAGCGGCGACACGTACGCGGGCGGGTGGTGGAACAGGAACTGGCGCCAGCTGGGACTCCAGCTCGCCGGTGCCACGACGTGCGCCGCCTGGTCATTCTTCGTCTCGTGCATCCTGCTCTTCGTCATCAACAAGATTCCCGGCCTCCACCTCCGAGCCAGCGAGGAGAGCGAGATCCGCGGCCTCGACTTTGCCTACCTCTCCGACGTCGACTGGGAGGGGCTCATGGGAGGCGACCCGGCCCTGGCCGTGACTGACGGGGTTGCGCGAAGCTCAGGCTCGCCCAGGACGAGTGAGCCTGTGCTGGAGGAGACCAAAAGGGATTGATGCTGTTGAAAGTCAGACCATTAGTCTGATGTGAAGGGAGGATGAGCGCTTGATCTTTTTGACTGGATGGCAATTTTATTTCGCTGTACTCCACCCCAGGCTGGAGCAATGTTGAAATATCTTATAGTATTAATAGAATTACATTACACAAGACCTTGATGCCGATATATCGTGAGCCTGGGGATAGGTAAAGTCACTTACCGCGTGCGTGGTTGCTTTTACCTCGACAATGCTACCACACACTCAACGAGCACAATACCAGCAAAAGGGCATCCTCGGCGTATATTTGAGAACCCATACATCTGATTACGTCTAATGGTCTGTGTGACCAAAATATGGGTTATTGGCCGCGAGGGCTTGCGGCTACTGCTGCGGATAGCAGCTGTCATAAGAACTCAATCACTGAGTCCCCCTCGCCCACGTGGCAGTGTGCATGCCACATAGAGTTATGCCTTTACTAAGCCAATAGTATTTAATATTATTTTTGTTGCCCCGTTAACCTTTGTATGTCTTGTCTTGTAGTTTAAATTTTTAATGTTGTATGTTTTTGTAAAAAGAAAATCTATCTTAATATTGTTATGAAAAGTAATCACTAAATGATTCACACATCATCAGCATTTGGACAACAACTTCCAGTCAATTGACAATTTTCGGTTCATGTTTGAGACTTCCCTTTTTCCTGGGGCCATTTGACCAGACTGTCCTCAGACTATCGAGATTTGCGAGAACGCAGGCGTTGCCACCGTTGTTTTGTTGGGGACGAATTTTAGTGCCTCTCGCTTGAAGAGGCCCAGACCCCACTCTCCCTCGTCGCCTTGCTGTGTAGCTTTTCCTGTGCGAATCACATCTCTGGTTGGTTAAATTTTGAATTAGTACATGCTATTTATATCCTGCCATTGTGGTCAAGTTTCTGCGTCGCCCAGTTGAGCCGATCGCTTGTTTCTTTCACCAAAGAAAAAAAAAAAAAAAAAAGCCCGAGATGCTGCTGCTGTCACTTCAGCTAACGCCGCCGTACATTGCGATGGCTGCCGCTAGAGGTGCCGCTGTGGGCCGCTAGACCTACCGCTGTGGACTGCTTCGGCTACTACGGCTGCCGCGGTGGGCCGCTATGGGCCGCTATGGGTCGATATGGCTACCGCTATGAGCCGCTGTGGGGCACTATGGCTACTGCTGTGGATTGTGAGGCCACAGCGATGGACAACTCAAAGTGGCTTTTATAGGGGCTGGACCACCTGAAATGATATGATCTTGCAAGCTTATTTAATGTACAATCTATATAATATAATAATTGGTTATATGAAGAAAAGATTCTGGGGGAGATGTCTTTTGTTTCTTTCTTTTTTTTATTAAAAAAAGTTATGAATCAATAAACACATGAGCTCTTTATATTCTTTTTTTCAAAGAAAACCTATTACCAAAGCACCCTAACCATGACACAAAGACCTTGTTCTTTTTCTTTCTTTTCTTTTTTGTGTGTGCAGGTCTCAACTAGCACCGCTATGGATCTCACGCCATCCGCCACAGATGTCACACATCCTGCATGGTCTGCCCCATCCGTCAGCTTTACTTTGTCCCCTGGCTTCGTGCCGTCTGCGATGGTGCCGTCTGCGATGGTGCCGTCTGCGATCATGCCTGAACTCGGCTATCATAACATAACCTCGGCAAGCACAAACCAGATGTCGAGGCCCAATCACAGTCAACAACTCGGTTGTGCGGTTTCCATTGCCGGATTCCGTAATAACATACGTGCCATGTCGTTTTTCCTTTTTTTCCAATGGGCATCGAATCAAGCCACCCAGAAAGCCACGGACGAGACCGAATCAGGTTTCACCGACAAGGAACCGGCACATCGACCCCGATACAATGTGCTTATCACTACGGCACAGGAGCGGGGTTCGATATGCGTCAAGTTTGTCTGGATGCGGTTAGCCCCCTGTACAGGCTGGCCATGCTAGTCTGAGACATCAACCTGAGCAGCTGTCTAGCGCTTGATTAATGCTTGAGGACAGCAAGCCGTCTTTGGCGTAGTAGTCTGCGTATAAAGTACCAAGCCAACGGCTATTCATCATATGACCTCACCGACCTTGAATTCTCACTCCACATGGTGCAGACTTATCCTCAACACCAAAATTCATCATGCCCGTTCTTTCTGATATCGTCCAGCTGAGTCAAGGGCCAGCTCTGTTTGGCGTCTTTTTATCAGTCGGCGCACTCTCCGTCATTATCCATTGGATGCTTCAAAATCCAAAGCTTTTCAACCGCCTCTCTAACCAGTTCGTTGCGCCAAAGCCAAATAAAGCAAAGAAGGTTGCCGGTGCCGACTATGTGGATGTTTTCCCGCCCGCTCCTCCCGGGTTCAAGACGGCCGATTTAACCAAGTTGCCCAAGGCCAAGCTTGTGAGACTGGACGAGGATTACCGCAAGGCGGATCCTTCTAGTTATGTATTCAGTGGATTTCGTGTGAGCGATATCAAGAACATCGGACCTTTCCCCGACTACGCAGCGCTGTCGGGCGTTCCTTCGCCAAAGCCTCTTGAGGATTTCGATATCGACAAGGCCACACCAAGGCCGTACCGACCTCTTCGATGGGCATATCATCAAACCATGTGTAGGTGGCATCAAAGACTTTCATCGCCAAAGCTGACACATCTGTAGCTCTGACAAAGCTGGAGCCGGATTTCTGGATTGAGTTGGAGAACACGTACCGCGAACGCATTGCTCAGCGACAGGAGCTCTACAGAAAGCATGGCGGGGCTATTCTTCAAGCCCTGCCAGGCTCCGAGCTTGTTTGCAGGGAGCTGATGGAAATGGTTGTTCAGTTCATCTGTGTGCGGTACCCAAAACAGTTCGAGCTGAAGGAGAAGAAAACTCTTGTGAATCACATTCTTGGCACTGAAACCGACCTGGAAAACACGGCTCCGCTCATTGTGCTGTTGAACAACGTTCCGGAAGACTATGTCATCGTCCTGCGAGATCCTGAAACTGGCCGCTACGTCTTCCGAGCTGGTCTCGTTTGCTCCTCAATTGGATGGAATGTTGGTGCCAGGATTGGACTCGGATTGCCGGCTATTCACAAGGCGGTTCCTGATTACAAGGAGAAGATGGAATTCAGCATGGACAGGTCCGCATCGCCATCCGTATCAGTGAGACTTGACTGACTCGTGCTGTTAGGTATTTTACCAAGTTGACTACAGAAAGCCCCATCCAGAGAGGGTCATGGGGCATTGAGGTTGGGCAACCGCTCTACATGCAAGAAGATCATCCTGATTTCGCTCTTCGAGAGACGCAAAACCCTGACCTCAAGCCCGAAGATCTCTACTTCCGCGTCGACTGGCAAATCCTGCGCAGACTGCCCATGTCTGGCGGCATCGTCTTCGGCTTCAAGGCCCTGTTCACCCAGATTACCGAATTCGAGGATGAGCCTTACATTCCTTCTCTGGTGCTCAAGATTTACAACGAAGGCAAGGAGAACCTCATGAAGTACAAGGCGTCTTTCCACACGGAGCATGTCGTCAAGCCCACCATGGCCCAGTATGAAAAGGCGCAAATCGAAAAGGGACTGATTGAGAAGGACTGGGAGCACCGCACGCTCCCAGAAAGTCCTTTCTTCAGGGGCTGGGAGAAAAAGTGGAGGTTGAAATGAGTCGTGGCACAGGCAGCTTTGGGTGAATGGCGTATGAGGACGAACTTCCGGAGCCGTTTTGATTTTGTATATATGAGGTTACCAGTGTCTTTCACGTAACCCATGTTGGATGCAGTATGAATACATGATTTCCATGACAACAAACGCCATGAATTTGTTGATCCAATTCCGATATCCGCTTCATCACCCGCAAGTCTTCGCGTTCAAAACCTAATGATTCTTGGTGACGCTGCATAGGCTTATGTTTTTTCAAGTGGCTTCTAGCGCGGATACCAAGTCTCTGCTTATTCTTTCACGGTGTGATGGCAAAATGAGACCATGTAGATCCCTAGCACACAGTCCTTTGCATGAAAACAGCTGCCATTCAACTGGAGATTCCATGCCCATTGCAGAGATGCCTTTGCCCTGCGGCCCAGGTTTGGTTTGCCGGGTTGGCATACCCGAGTCGGTAAAATCGTTGTGCACTGCCAAATAAAGCGGGATCATATGCGCCCTAGATGTGAAGGTGTACTGCAATGGTACGCCCTAGGACCAAAACCTCCCATGTGCGGGTTGTAATGCACCTCTCAAATCTCACCCTCTATGCACAGGTTCGGTACGCGCGGGCTGCGCGCGAAGAAATACCTATTTCATACTACTGCCTTTCCAGGACAATAGAGCGCTCCTCTTCTGGCTTTAACCTTGGTCTTCGCTTGGCGTGTTGCCCTTGGCATCCACAAGTGAAATCCGCAATGCTCCAGGGTAAGCCATCAAGACCAGCTGATAGCCTCCTCGCCAATTATCTTTACCCCACACTAGTGCAAAGCGCCTTATCACGCGCTATTCCGAATCGGGTCCGAGTTCCCGGTGCAGTCAGATTCAGAATCTTGAGCGGGCGACGCGGACTTCATCTGCCAGAGGGCGAGTGCGTGGTCACGGGGTGGGGGTTACGCAAGGACGTTGGCTTGACACGTATTGAGGAGAATGGCACGTCGAGACCGTTTAGTCAGGAGGCGGCATTGGGCTCTACCGACGTGACATCGCCACTTACCACTAGCACGATGTGCTGTTGCTTTGGGACTGGGAGAGCAGGCAGAGCTGATGCGATGACAGATGGCCAAAGGGCCGTGTGCTGCGTTCGTATAACTAATTGGCGATGCGCAATTGAACTCAAAAATCCTTCCCGGACTCGAATTGAGGGATGCTCATCCCAGGCGGTCGGGCTGGGACGGCCGCTTTGGAACGCCACCTTCATGTTTTGGCGGCAAGTTGCCCAGCACAGCACAGCACAGCATAGCAACAAGCAAGTTGCATTCGCAAGGATGCATGATTCATCAATTGAAAGACCGCGAGGGGGGAATCATCTTTGGCATATATTATATGTGCATATATACACAGCACGGCATCAATCTGTCCTGACCGATGCTGACCTTTTGGTGGCTTCGGAGTTGTCGGGGTAGGAGCCGTGCCTCCGTGCCTCCGGTGCTCAACTCCGCCCTTGATGCAACGCCTCCACATCATGTTATCGGGAGAGAGATGACGAACCCCGCAGCATCGCGAGCACCAGATCGAGCTCGGAGATCGGAAACCTGAGCGATTCTCGTCTTTTTGGGATTTTCTTTCCTACTTTGGATGGTTGTGAGCTCGTAGATGGTATAAAGAGGCGGTGTCGTGCACACTGATAAAAGGCGCTTCCCCTCGTGTTTTTGCACTTGAGAACAGGTTGTAGGCGAGGTGTGTGGGAGCCCTCCTCACGGTGGCTACAAGCTGTACCTTAGCACGCCCATCTCGTGTTGGCTCCATGGCATTGTCGCCCTCCCTCAGCCATCCTTTGCAAACTTGAAAAAAATCCCATGACACCATCCAAAACATAGACCCGGGTAGGACGGGCCGGCTCATCGGCAACACCTTGCTGAGCTCCGGGTTGCGTCCTGAATTGCTTCAGCAATCGCCGGCCGTGGACGAGCGCTCCTCCAAGCCACCAGTCACACTGGGCCCGTTAGCGTGCGCACCCGCCCGGCTCTTGTCGAGCACAGATGCCGATCCACGAACGAACTCCGGCTGCTTATCAGAGCAAGGAGCTACAACCACTTGCTGGCCTCGCCGGTCTCGATGAGGAATGGCTGAGATAATGGCTATGCAGGTCTGCAAGCTCTGCATTTCCCCGCATTTTCCACGTATGTTCCAGGGCCGAGCCTCCATCTCCCACCATATAAACCTCTAGCCCTGGTCGGCGTCGGGCTACCTGTAACGAAGAGGATCGTCGCCATTGCACCCCGTCCCATTTGGCCAAGACGTGAGACATAAAAAAAAAAAAAATAACACCACCTTCTTTCTTATCGATTCCCATCCTTTCTTCCTTGCCTGTTGTGAACCTCCCTGCCGCCCAATCCCAACCTTTTCCCGCACCCCGCAGTAACCCCAAATATGCCCAACAAGAAGAGAGTAAAGACGGGCGAAAACGTCGCATTCAAGTCACGAGCCGGAACCAATCCCCGATCACGTGCAGGTTGTCTGACCTGCAAGGCCAAACATGTACGGCCCTGGCCCGTCCTGGTAAAGGGAATCCAGCTGACAACTGTAACAAGACAAAATGCGATGAGACGAGACCAGAGTGCCTGAGGTGCACGCGCAAAGGGATCAAGTGCGGGGGATATTGGAGGGAGTTTAAGTGGTCGTTCAAACACCAGCCCGGATCGAGCACCTCGACTTCAACATCATCCCGAGATGTCCCCGAGGATGACAACAATGAGCCAAATACTGCGGTGGTGCCCGCACCGAAGATTAGGGCGCCTCGTCCCCGCAACCGTCGGGACAGCGAGTCCATCTCAAGCGAAGCGAGTGCCCCAATAAGCATCCCATCCAGTTCAAGCGGGACAGACGACCAGAATTTTGACGACAATGGACCACCGTCGATTGACGTTTCAAGTGAATTTGGTTCCTTGGACCTCCCCTCAATATTGGAAGCTGGTAGCTCAAGTCCAAGGAGAAGACCGTCTGGGGTTGTGGGTGGAGTATCGTTGGACCCAGAGTACGATATTGCCGACTCGGCTCTCATGTCTGCTGGATTTCTCCCAGAGATGCCGTTATTCATGACGGCACCCTTCACAGATACATCATCGCTCCTGATTACTAACTGGTTTGAGCGAGTGTGTCCGGCTTGGTCCGGGTTCGACTCACCTGCAAACCTGAACCGCAAGTTGGCTACGGAGCTGTGGCACGAATCTCAGTCGGTGTTTAGCTCTCTTCAGAGCATGTCAGCTGCCTTCCTCTCAACGCGGATGCCGCACATGAGACAGCCTGCAACGAGGCTCTTGCAAACAGCAATAGAATCTATCCAGGCCGAGGTCAGGACTGTCAAGAGCCGAGTTTACCTGGACACGATCCCCATCGGCTTGCTCTTCTCTTTGTTTTGCGTAGGAACCTCGGTTTGCTGGGTCGATACAAACCAATTGGGGTTGCCATTCTTCAGAGAGGCTAGATTGCTTCTCCAGCGCCTGAACCGACGACTTCCACCATTTTACGAAAAGGACACCGAGATGCTCTCCTTCTTCAACAAATGCCTGGCTTACTGCGAGATGCTTTTGGCCGTCGTGACAGACGTTGAGCACATTGATGACACCCAGACGCAGGCTGATGCTGAAATCGAGTGCAACCAGGCCGTTGGAAAGAGGGGCGTCGACGCCTACATACACCCGTGGACGGGAATTTCTACGGCTACGTCTCGATTGTTCACGAAATCAATTCGGCTGTGCCGAAAGTATCGCCACAGCCTTGGGCGGAAGGCACAGGAGGGGACACGGAGCAACGTGGACTTTGCGGAAATGTCCGAGGCGAAGAGGCTGGAGGAGAAGCTGCTCGAGTTGGAATTCCCATCTATGCCCCAGTCGGACGATACCGGAGACCAGAAGACGCCCTACTTTCATCTCGCAAAGATTGCAGAGGCCTATCAGCTGGCGGCCTTGCTGCATCTCTACCAAACATTCCCCGACTTGGTCTCATTGAGACTCCCGATCAATTCCACCACACTCTACGGTGGGAATGCAACGTGGGAAGAATGGATCATCCCGCTTAGTCTCCGCCTGACCCGAGTCATGGAGCACATCCCACCGTCTTCGGGCAGCCGTGCCATCCAGCCGTTGCTGTATATTTCCGCCAGCACAGGGCTCCGGTACGACACGAGCGCGCCCTTTGATATGCTCGATCTCCCTTGGAACTCCGGTCTGTCGTCGTTGGACCAGCAGTTCTCGCCTTTCTCTGACAGCACCAACCCCTTCCAATCTTCCACTGGCGTCGGCATCTCGCAGGCTGCTGCGCTCGGCCCTGGTCTGATATCCCAGCTGTCGCTCGACGTCAGCAACGCCCGCCACTTCATCATGGGAAGGCTGAATATTCTGGAAAACACCCTCCCGCCCAAGCCGGTCAAGGTGGCTAAGAAGCTTATTCGGGCTGTGTGGGATGCTTACGATAACGAGCTGCCGGGATGCACCAAGGTGCATTGGGTTGACGTCATGGAGGACAATAATCTCCGTACAATGTTCGGGTGAATGGAAATGAAGCTGAGGGCAATGAAGGCCTCGTCAAAAGCAATAATGCTACCATGTATTGATATTAATGTATAAATGATCACGAAGCCATTTTTCAAGACGTCACATCTCAGTCTCACACAAGCGGTGCACATTTCAAGTTTCATGAGAACCACAATTTACTAATTGCTATTGGGCATTTTTATTTGTTCATCTATTTAATTGTACTACCAAGGTATGATTTCCACCTGCAATTAAATCTTCTTCCTCTGACCAACGAAAAAGGCCAGCCCGTAATCACTGGTGGTAAAGGTGATTGTGGCCCCGTTGGGGAAAAAGAAGACATCTCCAGGAGAGGCAGTGACGCTCTTGCCAGTCTCATCTGTGATGGTGTAGTCGCCTTCGAGGATGATCTTCATCTCATCATAGGTGTAGGTGTATGTGAGGGGCTCTCCCTTCTTGAGGCGGAAGAAGCCGGCCGAGATGGGCTTGTCCGAGTTGACCTTGTCGCTGGAGAAGACATCTCCGAGGAAGGCGTTGTCACCCGCAAGCAGAGGAATCTCGTACTTGGACTGGGCCTGAGGGTGGTACTCCATTGCGAGAGGCATGGTGGCTATTGGTGTGGTTTTTTTGGAGGGGGTTTGGTGGAGAAGGGTATTTGAGGCTTGAGGCTTTGAGGGGATTTGGGAACTGAGTCCAACAGGTGTGTAATTGACTTGTGATTGATGTCTGATGCTCACAGGATCAAGGGGAGAGAAGCCACCCCTCATATAGCCCCCCTCGCTTACCCACATTAACCAAATTGATTCTACCACTGCCGACACCTTCCCCAGCTTACCTGGACTCAGCCAGGTAATCAACCGCCTCTTTCTACTGCTTATTGACATTGTTGCCGGATCTTTGAATATTTCCAAGACGAGCCTAGCTCCGGTGCTTGACTTGTGCCAGCACAGGGGAAACGCCACCCCACACATGGTGATGGCCCGCGTTGCGTTCCCCAAAACGGGCAAGGTTCCCGGAACACTGAGATACAGATTTGCGGGGTAGAGCGCCACCAGAGATGGACGCATCGCTCGTAGTGGCCAGCCGGTTATCTTATCAAAAAGGAGCTCGACCATCCGCGTGACATTATCAAAGATGGACGATTTGCTAGCCGTGTTATCGTTTAGGTTTGGGAGAACAATGTTCCATTTGGCAACTGAGACACAAGGTGCGACTTGTAGATAATTCATCACACCGCCCACGACTTTCTGCGGAATACCCAATCTTGGTGTTCACTATCATGCTTTCTGACTACGTTCAATTTTCATAAATTTGCTTTTTTTCTTTTATTCATCTGAGAAATCATGGCACCTGTGGTCGGTCTTATCGTCCAGTACAAGGACCTGGTTGTACCCGCAGCTCTGCTCTTCATCACTTCGAGCATCCTGTACTATCTGCGAGTAACAGACAACCTGTGGCTCCGCGTACTTCGTCCTTCACAGACCAACAAAGTCAACACTGCTCCTCAAACATCCAAGACGAATGATCCGTTCAAAACACCGGTCCCAGAGCCGTATCCGAACTGGTCGGTCGAAACCACAAAACCTCTGCCATACCGCGCATTCCGATATGGACCCAAGTACAACGTGACAATGGGCCTCCGCCAGATCCAGCCCCAAGAGTGGATTGAGCTGGACAACCAGTTTCCCAAGTACCACGCCGAGAAGACACGACGCATCAATGAGCGCGGCAGCCAGTGCGTGGGAACACACCCCGATGCCTACCCAGCCGTCATGGAGCTTCTGCAGGAGTTGACCGACTATCTGCCTGCCCGATACCCCACAATGTTCAAGCGAACGGCCGTGGGCATCGACAACCTGTGGTCGGGCGAGTCGTTCAACATTGTGGAGACGCCAATGCGCGAGGACCCAATGGCCATCTGCGCCAAGCTCGTGCAGGATGACCTGGCCATCATGATCGAGCGGCCCGACGGCCAGTACTACCTCCTCGCCGGGGCCATTCTCCTGGCCGGCTTCTGGAGGCTGTCGGACAAGTACGGCATGTCGCTGTCTCAGATCCACTACCACGGCGACGTGCCGCACTACCAGGAGAAGCTGGAGACGGGCATGCTCAAGTTCTTCAGCCGCCTCAAGTGCGACCAGTTCTACAGCCGGAACAACTACTTCATCCAGGTCGACGACGACCTCGCCTGGAGCTGGAGCATTGGCAGCGAGGACGCGCCCGTCGTGAGCTGGAGCACCGCCGAGAGGAACAAGCCGATTGAGAACCACTGGTTCCGCTCCGAGAGGCAGTCTCTCCGCAGGTTGCCCAAGACGGGCGCCGTCTGCTTCACCGTCCGCACCTACTTCCTGCCCGTCACGGACATGGCCGCCGAGCCCTATGTTCCCGGCCGGCTGGCCAGTGCGGTTCGCAGCTGGGACGGCCCCGTGTCGGTGTACAAGGGGCGAGACAAGTACGGCGATGTGCTCCTCGATTACCTTGACAAGGAGCACGAGAGGCAGCTTGCGGAAGGTTTGGAGGTGGAAAAGGAGGATGAAGTGAGAAAGTACCCGTGGTAGAGAGGGGGCTGGACAGGATTCTTTTTTTTTGTAATGTAGCTCATACGATGCGACCAGTGTTTTACTAGTTTTGCCGGAAAACCTTTCATGTGTTTGTGAGGAGTGGTTGTCATATCCCAAATTAGAATCATGGTACAACAAGCACGGCGTCTCCATCTAACGTGATTGATGGGGCAAAGGAAGCTTCACATCACAAGGGCTACCATTAAACCTCCCAGTTCCCATTATGTAATTCAACAAAAAGATGCATTAGCCCTCTCCACTGATCTTGAAAATTAGTTTTATGCAGTATCTGATGGAATTGAACAATTGCATGCATCTCGATCTGATGGGAATAGGTTGCGTCATTATCATGACAAGTGGAGGCGTCATGGTCTCTTTTCTATTGTCACCCTGTGTCTATTCCAGTTCAATTGAAGTTGTAGGGATGCAAATCATTGTTTCCCACCTGTCTAATTGAAACTTGAGTCCACGCATGGCATCTAAAAGCCTGCTATGACTGGTCCAGTTAGGGATAATCGTCGCTGGAGAGGTATGGGGGCTGTGCAAGAACTTGAATCTGGCGAGTGATTCTAATCTCCGCAGCATTGCGACCTAAATATCGTTCCGAGTTGAAGCTAAGATGGACATGTCAGTGTGGGTTGAATCATCGAAATTCTTATTCCATACCTCCAGTTCATGTTGGCGCTGACAACTGACTTGATACCTTCAATGTATCTCCTCACATCCAGATCCACATTTTCTTCCCAGCTGGGTATACTCGTTTCAACTACTTCCCACCGGCGGAAACTTTGGTCAAGAAGACTCCCTACGGCGTTGAAGGCCTCTTGCGCAGACATTCCACTGCGTCGGCAGATGGCCACCATATTATGAGGGACAGCCTCGGACTTTTTGCTGTTAGCTGACGGTTTGGCCTGGAGGGTATTTTGTTCTCACCTCTTCTTTTTTGTAGGAAATGATGTCGTTCGAACTGCATAGGATCAGCTCCTTAATTCCGCCCTTGTATTTGACTGAAACTACTCACATCGAAACCATATCCTGGCCAAGGACCTGGAGTTCTTGGATTTTGGGGTTCTCAAAAACCTCATCTGGAATATTTAAACCATGTGCATACTCCACCAAGTGGTACAAAGGCGATACGCCGGCTGATTCACGCCGCGTGAGCACCATGTTTTCAAGTGTTGGGGTTCGGTGGGAGCCTTGGTCGTCGACGTGCCTCAGAGCGCCTGAACTATATCCACGCATAGCAGAAGCGAACCGTCTTTGAACACCTGTGGATTGATTAGCAAGGTAAAGTATACCGTAAACACTTCGTAGTCCATACCTGGTGACGATTTCTACCACACAGTCAGTAAGCTTGCCCCGAGGAGAGGCGTTTTTCCTACCGCAGCTATTCTTTCCACAATTGTATCGTGTGCTTGAACAATCTTCAACTTGACTCCTTCGGTCTGTTTTCCCTCCATCATATCCATCAAGCTGGTCATGACCTGTTTTGCCTTTTCTGGCTGGTCTCTTAGATGTCCGTTATCAAACACTAGTCGTGTCAGATGATGATACAACTACGACGCCATGAAAACATACTGTCATCATATGGGAATACCTGATGCAATTTAGTTCGTCCCAGCCATCAACAAGGGTTCAGTCTTGGCGTACCCAGTTGCCCCAGTCGCACATTGTTCGAAACTCATTGGGTGGAGCAGATGGAGCTGCAATGGCACAGAAGAAAGAAAAGTCACACTTGTTGACCTTTATCTGCATTTTAGGGTCAAATGAACAAAACCTGACCATGGTTAGTGAACAAAGACCAAAATGCAACTGTCAGCCCCACCGAGCTAGCCACTCCTCCGACTCAAGTTTGATGGTGTTGTAATGTGGGTTGACCTTGGGTGGGTGCCTCAGAAACGCCTGAAACATGTCAGGCAGAATAACATCGACATATTCCGAATACTCATGAATGTTGGAATTTTTCTCGGACCTGTGGCCATGTCTAAGAGACAAGAATTTACTGGTGAGGTAGGCACCGCACCAGCCCAAAAGCACAACAAATAATAGAAACACTGTCGTCATCGTCCAAAAATTCACTAGAGATAACTCTTCATGTCCATTGTTGGGGCGTGAATATTTATGAGGAGGTTAAATGGTTTACTGGAATTGCTGGGGTCCCAAACTGGACTTAAACTAGCATGGTGGACCTCGCGGGTCGATTGCGCAGCCACACTGTGATTTAATAGAAACGACCTTGGGCCACTTGTCATTTATGTGGGTAAAAGCTCACCATCAATCACATACGGTTAGCTCTTCAAGTAGCACGGAAATGAATGTCTTAGGTCTTGGGACTCGGTTGGATTACCTCGGCGGTTAGCTCGGGACCCGGTCCTACCAACCCGTTTGACTTTGTCCTTGGCATCTGACGAAATGGATTGAGATTCATTTTTTCCCCTTTTGCCTCCGATTCATCATTTATTAAATGCACCTGGTCGGGTCCACATTTTTATACTCAGTCAATGATAAAAAGTCCGTTCACCATGACATCCCGCAGATTCGGCAACTACGAATTCAAATGGACAAAGCTCCATCTCCCACGAGAAGAGACTGATCCACTACGGTATGAATATGATGAGCTCGGAAGTCAGGCGGTCAAAAAGCTACAGAAAACTGCCAAGACGCGAAATCAGGAAAATGAAGGCACGCATTGCGGAAGAATTGATCTATACGCCCTCCTTCGGGACCATCATCAACATGACGAAACGCTCTCCAAGCTGTGGAACGAGGTTCACACAGTCCCTGAGTGGGTGAATTGGGACCAGATAGAGCGAGGACAAAAGTTCTTTTACCGGTACGCCGCGGCAAACATCATGGGCTTTGCGTTGCAGGGCTTTATGGGCGAAAACACCGCGGCCTCCGGCGTCGGCGAGGTCCTCATTCGCACCGGAGGGTTTTCCACCCGCGTCCTGTGGCGAAGGTTGCTGGAGACGTTTCAGTTCAACCTCCAAGTGACCAAGTCTCTCAAATCTCTGCAACCTGGCGGGGAGGGCCACGCCACCTCAATACGAGTCCGCCTGCTTCACTCGTCCGTCAGAGAGCGCATCATGAAGTTGGCCGGCACCAAGCCGGATTACTTCGATGTGCAAAAGTTTGGCGTGCCGGCCAACAATCTGGACTCGATCCACGCGATTGCCACATTTGGCTGCAATCACATGTGGCTTCAGCTCCCCGTGATGGGTGTATACCCAAACCAGCAGGAGATTGAAGATTACATTGCGCTCTCGCGATATATAGCGTATCTCCTCGGCACACCCGACGAGTACTTTGCTACCGTTCCCAAAGCCAAGGCCACCATGGAGAGCATGCTGATCCACGAGTTAAAGGTCACACCGACGTCTCTCATCGTGGGGCATAATTTCATTCAGTGTCTCAAGGACCGGCCTCCATTTAATGTGTCTGCCCAGTTCATCGAGGCCGGTAGCCGAGTGCTCAATGGCGACGAGCTGTGCGACTCGCTGGGCCTCGGCCGCCCGGGCTGGTTCCCGTACGCATGCTTCAAGGGCCACTGCTGGCTTGTACGGGTGCTCGCGCTGGTGCAGCAGAGGAGCTCCGCTATCGACGATGCGGTTGTGCGCTTCTTCCGTGATATGCTGCACCAGGCCGTTATTGAGAGCAAGGCCGGGCTGAACGGTGGATCCAAGCTAGAATTTAAGCACATCCCCCAGGAAGGGAAGTTAACGGGGAAAGAGGACAACGGGCGAGGATCGCCTAGCCTTTCGCTACTGTCAAGGCCTGTGGAAGCATTCTACTTTGGAGTGTTTGTGATAGGCTGTCTTGGAATGGTTGGGTTGGCGTGGGTCATCTGGCTGGTCGGGGGATACACATGGAGAGAATATTTGCGACTAAGGACATGAAGATTCGTTCAGGATATGGAAAATGCATGCCACGATCTGTCGGTAGCAATGATGGCGTAATTCCTGGCGCTCGTTTTTGAGCAGCCGAGAAAAATCTCGATTGATTGCAATTACGCCGGCGCTACTCAGGCGGCCCGTCTACCTAAATTAGCTGCATCACTCCCTGACAACCTTAGTCTCTCATACGAGCCCGCCTGCCCCAAGGTTGTTGTAATTTTCCGCTTTGCCTAGCTGGGTATACCGATGCCATCGAATGTCGCAAGCCGTGTGTGATATCGCATTAGTCTCTTGACGAAGGGTGGAAAGAAAAGCAATGGTAACTGAAGCGATTTCGAGCGCAACCAGACACGTGCCAATATCTAGCTCGGCGACATTAGCGGTTCCTTTTACGTTGCTGACGAGAATTACGGCCTAATGCATCGATCATGTGTTGGTCAGGATCAGCGTGCTGCACACCGGCACATATGCGATTCCAGCCGGGAGCCACTCGCACCCTGGAACCGTTGGTTCACTCCGCTAGCAAGAGAGACATGGCTTGCGGCAAAATTCGTCGCGCATCTCTTCCCATCCGCTCCGAAGCGATCACCTGAGACATGCGTGCCGCCATGTCGCGGTATTTGCAGGGCATCAGCCAAACACTGCAATCGCTCACGCAGCTCACCCCGCTGTTCTCAGCAGACTAAGGATTTATTTTGCCTGCCACAGAGCTTGGCCACGAGGATGGTAGCGTGTAGAGGGAGGACCGTTTTGGTGGTGGCTCTTGGCGGGAGGACTCACACGTAAGCGAGCCTAGTGTCCGTCCCGTCCCCAAGTGCTAGTCGCTTATGCAGTGGAGTCAAATTTGGATGACCAACATGTGCAGAGTCCGAAGCGGCCGGATGACTTTAATCGTAAAGTGAAATGTAGGATTATGTTCTTCGGGCGATGTGGCAAAACTTAGTTTGTCATGAAGAATGCGGCTGCAGTAATGGCCCATTCAGTATTTCCCCATATTGTGATTCTTATTGTCAAACATGCGTAATAGCGGGGTGCTTTCGATCAATTAGACCATAACGAGTAAGAAATTCCGCCCAGGGTAAGACAATAATGGAGTAGAGTGTGTTGACAACCAGGCTGTGATGGCTTAATTGGTCGGGCTCAGTGGGGCCGTGGTCATCAGATTGATAATTTAGCATCGTGTGTTAGTTGGTATGGTGTTTTCGGGCCGACTCCTGCTTTCAGTATTGAGACGGCCCGTGAGTGGGATACAAAATCTATGTTCGACTATCTATCCAAAGCGAAAGTAGAATGAAGCAAAAAGCGATAAATCAAAAGGCTTCCAACTTATGGTTGACAGTGAGGTCGTAAGGCTGCCACCAGAACATGCAGTTGAAACGCTCATGTCTCTGTATAACCATTCAAGTTAAAATGGTGTGCAATGAAATTGAAATTGATGAAAGAACTTGATCTTCACCTCTGCGACTAGCAAAGCGTACCGAATTACAACATCTAATTTCCTATCATCAATATAAAAACTTACAATGCTCAATCCTGCGTTTGCAAAGGGTGATTAGACCTCCAGGTGTGTAGAAATTCAGTCTACAGGCATCAATTACTCCTTTGGTTAGTGAAAGATTCGCCAAGAAGTATGCATTCATGGTATCAGATTCCGAATATAGTAGGTATTCCCAATAATATTAATGTTTAGGTGTTTGAGTGCCCATGAGAAGAAGAGAAACTCAACGCGGTTATCCGCGGAACAAGACCACAGATTCCTCAATCTCTTGTGCGATTACCCTCGCGCCAAACCATGAACGAAGAGCATCGATTGCCAATTTGTATCTGTACTTTTCTTGCCGTCCCATATCAGTTAGGATAGAGTATCTGTATCTTCTGGGTTGATGTTGGCTGATACCCGGCAGTTACCGGAGTGGAGGCTTACGGCACTCAAAGGGAGATGAGGTCGCACATATGTGACCATACTGACTATTGTTGAGGCTGGTGAGGTGGCTGAATGACTAGCACAGCGCCACCTCGGAAGCGAGCTTCAACAAGCTATAAAAGCCCCTATTGACCGCTCCTTTATTCATAGAAATCAAGGCTCTTTCAACTCTCTATTCTACGGCTCGATGTGACCGATCCAAGCAGTGCAACAACTATTCACCTGAGCTTTAACGCAAATGAGAAAGGGATTTAAAATTCATGGAAATCTGGAGGTTAGAGCTGAATCGTTCTTCATCTTTTCATTATTTATTGGTAGCAAAATAGCTGGTGAAAGAATTTTGTTGGTTGAAAGGAGCAATCGTACATGATTTGAGTGAAGAGATTTGGTTTGGGAACCAATACTGTCAGAGGTTGAAAGAGGTTGATGGACCAAGCTTTTGCCGAATGGGATGGAGCTAGGTATTCCACTGGTGGCCGCTTTCTCAGAAGCCTGCCCAGCAGTTCAAGTGAGTGCATTGTGAGCTCATGGTTGAGTGAGAATTTAGTAGCACTGCACTGAAGATATTCGCCCTAACCGCGAAGCATTTGCTTTATATGATGGTATGGACTGCCCCGCAAGAAACTTGAAATCTGCCCACCGAGAAATGCGTGTAAAAGAGATATTTGTAATACGATACAACTGGGTTACTTGCAATCAGTCACTAGAATCGAGGCGCATCGGTATAAATGTAGCGCCGACTGGTTCGCCGGCGGGCGACTAAAAAGCAACAAAGATAACAAGGCGCAGGTTGATGCTCACGAGGGCGCTCACACCCAATTTCTGCCCAACCATTTCTATTGACTATTGAACCAAATCTTCACACTCGATCAGAAGCATCTGTCCAGATGGCGCAGCTGGCGTTAAATAAGACGGTCTGGGCCAGGATTAGCTCCGTTTGTGGCGCGGAATTTTAGATGCACCGATACCAGGGAATCGCCCCATGGTGATTGGCCGCGGCCAGGGCGATCCCATCATGTAATGGCAACCTATATCTCTCTTATCGATGGGTGATGGGGTGGTAGCGCAGCGAGATAATCGCCTTCGTTCCTCTGGCGCAAAGGTCATGGTCAATCATCACCCCACACACTGACGGCACGGGCGTTTACCCCGCCGGCTCATTGAACCTTCTCATCAGTGCGCAGTGCATTGCAGCGAAGAAAAAAATCCCGAGGTGGGTGACACTTCCCCGGACGTTCGCCAGGGCTGACCGCTCCACGCTCGTTATCGCCGGCCGGTTGTCGTTCGGTTCTGATAGCGGAGATACACAAGGTCAAGGGCATGTGGAATTACGCCAATTGCGTTAGTCATTTCGCGAGATGCACAAGTAATTGGTCTTCTTTCTTTTTTTTCTTTCTCCATGATTCTGTGTAACACCCCCAAAGCCCAAAGCATCGTCTTATGCAAGCCCATTGCCAATAGCCCGACGGCACGCTCTTTATCTCTTCTGCAGCGTTGCTCCTCCCCACGGGTGCTCGCATCTCGCAGCGGCTGACCACCACTAATAGCGACCTGGCCCGAGCGCCGCCGGGGGCGCATGGCCGCCGGCCGCACCCGGGTTACAGGAGCTTGCCCCCTGCCCACGGGCCTAGACCAAAGCCGGAACTGCCATTGGGCCAGCGTTATCTTGACAGAGAATCAACAGCGGTACATGCTTTTGGGGGGGGAAGCAGTTGAATGCACCGTTTTGATAAGGCTGGAAGTTTTTTTTTTTTTTTTTTTTTTTTTTTCATTGAAGTGTGAAGATAGAGCAGATGGATTTTTATATATCTAGTCGCAGCCCTGCCAAGATGCCGAGCTGCTTGGCATGCAAGTGTGTCTTTCTTGGCCCTTTTCCCGAGACAGCCAGATCAGATCTTCGCCTTCCAACTTGACGCATAGCACCTTGGCATCGCTGCAACTATGGGAGCTACGGTAGCTCTCGACCAGAGCTATGGGTACGGAATCGTACTCGGGCTGGGCTTTGCCTTTGCCTTTGGTAAGAGAATTGGCCCATCCCACTCAAAGTTGTAGGCCGCGGGAAAGTTGTTCTAACAGAAAGGCTCGGTCCCAAGGCATGATCCTCACGACCTTTATCCTGCGCCGGTACAACTCGGAGCTCCAGACGTCGGAAATGTTCAACACGGCCGGGCGCACCGTCAAGTCGGGCCTCGTGGGCTCGGCCGTGGTGTCGTCGTGGACGTGGGCGGCCACGCTGCTGCAGTCGTCGGGTGTGTGCTACCGCTACGGCGTCAGCGGGCCCTTCTGGTACGCCTCGGGCGCCACCGTCCAGATCCTGCTGTTCGCCACGCTCGCCATCGAGCTCAAGCGCCGCGCCCCCAACGCCCACACCTTTCTCGAGGTCATCCGCGCTCGCTACGGCACCGTTGCCCACGTCGTCTTCATGGTCTTTGGCCTGGTCACCAACATCCTGGTGTCGCTGATGCTCATTGTCGGCGGCTCTGCCACCGTCTCCGCCTTGACTGGAATGCACACCATTGCCGCCATCTACCTGCTGCCGCTTGGTGTCGTTCTCTATACCCTGGTTGGTGGTCTCAAAGCCACTTTCCTCACCGATTGGGTGCACACCTTTATCTTGCTAATCATCATTATTCTCTTCTCCCTGACCACCTACGCCTCGTCTGATACCCTGGGTTCCCCCGGCGCCGTGTACGATGCGCTCGTCGCTGCTGCGGAGCGACACCCGGTCGATGGAAACGCTCACGGAAGCTACCTTACGATGCGATCAAAGGAGGGTGCCATCTTCTTTGTGATTAACATTGTTGGCAACTTTGGCACTGTTTTCCTCGACAACGGGTACTACAACAAGGCCATTGCAGCATCCCCAGTTCACGCTCTGCCTGGCTACCTCATTGGTGGCCTGTCCTGGTTCGCCATCCCGTGGCTCACTGCTACCACCATGGGATTGGCCGCCCTTTCGCTCGAGAACAACCCATTGTTCCCAACCTACCCCGACCGCATGTCGGATGCCGCAGTTAGCGAGGGTCTTGTGCTCCCATACGCCGCTGTGGCGCTCCTTGGAAAGGGAGGTGCTGTGGCGACGCTCCTCATCATCTTCATGGCTGTCACCAGCGCTACTTCAGCAGAGTTGGTCGCTGTCTCCTCCATCTTCACCTACGACTTCTACCGAACCTACATTAAACCTGATGCCAGCGGCAAGAGCCTCATCTACATTTCGCACTGCACAGTCATCGCTTATGCCATTTTCATTTCGAGTTTCTCTGTTGGACTGTGGTATGCTGGCATTTCAATGGGCTATCTCTATCTCATGATGGGCTGCATCATCTCCTCCGCCGTGCTGCCCGCCACCCTGACGTTGATCTGGGACAAGCAAAACAAGTGGGCCGCCAGTCTGTCGCCAATTCTTGGTCTTGCCGTGGCCCTTGTTGCATGGCTGGTAACGGCCAAGAAGGAGTGTGGAGTCCTTGACGTTGACTGCACCGGCTCCAATAACCCCATGCTGGCTGGCAACGTGACTGCCCTCCTCTCCCCTCTCATCTTTGTCCCCATTCTCACTTACGGATTCGGTCCACAAAACTATGACTGGAAGAGCATGATGGAGATCCGAAAGGCCGACGACAACAACGCTGGTGCTGAAGGTGATTTGGAGGGCCCCACCGAGAGCCAATCCCAGACTTCGCAGCAGGAGGAAGAGCAAAAGAAATTGCTCAGGGCAGGCAAGATCAGCAAGACTGTGACAGTTATCATGGTAAGCATCTAATTCTCCGTGTCAAAATAGCAGCAACTAACCTTGACCTTTCAGACAATCGCCTTCCTTGTGCTCTGGCCCCTTCCCATGTACGGCTCTGGGTACATCTTTTCCAAGTCATTCTTCACAGGCTGGGTGGTTGTCGGAATCATTTGGATTTTCTGCTCCTTCTTCGCAGTGGGACTGTTCCCAGTTTTCGAGGGACGGAGAACTCTTGTTCGAACGGCCAAGTTTATCTATCAAGACCTGACCGGGTCTCGGTCTTTCAAAACGGGCAGAAACCAACCCATTGTGCACGAGGCTGAGGAGACTCCAGGCAGTGGACAGCAGACCCCAAAGGGGGCTGAAAAAGAATGATGCCGCGCGAAGGCGTAATGAGGATCAGGACATGTAAAAAGCATTGATAATGATGTTGATCAAGTGATGAAACTGAAAGCATTTTGTTCCAAGATGCACAGCTGCGCTGCTGGTGCATGTGTTCATAGGCGATTTGAAGATTTAGGTCATTTCTTCGGCCTCGTCCGATAGAAAGCAACTTTGTCGAGGCTTGTATTCGCGAAGCGTACGGGCCAAAACATAATGACCCTCGCTTTCTGCAATGGCGGCCGCGTCCTCGCACCTGGACTTGATTGTGTCCATTTGGCTATGATTCTCCAACAGCAGGTGAGCGATGTCGAGCCGTCCAGTTCGTGCAGCAATCTGAAGCGCAGTCCCTTTAATAAAAGATAGTAGGCCTTGGCCGCCTGGAGCATGAATGTCGGCCGCGTACTCTATAAGTAGTTTGACAAGGTTAAAGTCAGGGCCGGCTGCTGCGAACTGTAGAGCGGTGGCGCCGTTTTCACCAGCTGGGGCGTTTACATCGGCACCGCAATCTAGAAGGAGTTGGACGAGGTCCATGTGTCGCTGTTGGACAGCTGCCTGTAGCGCTGTCAATTCAACGGTGAGGTTGCCATATACCTCGGCTGGGACATTGACATCTACCGCATCTTTGATCCAGTTAAACGCTAATTCAAACTTTGACGCACAAATCAACATGGCGAGCAGAGAGGCCTTGTTGCTGACGTGCACACCTGCATTGATAATGAAATCCGTTACATCGTCCTCTTGGGAGAAATACAAAGCGCGTTCGAATAAATCCTCACCGCATGATGCAGCAGGCGCATTGATATCAGCACCCTCGTCGAGTAGCAATTGTAATAACGGCACAGTATATTGGTAGTTGAGTACTGCGGCCTGGATCGGGTAGTAACCTGTGTCGTCCGGGACTTTGACTTTTGCGCCCCATTCAATAAGGCCTTTCACAAATGAGTGGCTCAGGTATTGACAAGCATTGGTGAGAACGTTGGTCCCATTTTCATGTCTCGCATTGGGATTGGCCCCATAAGACATCAATAGCTGGCCGATTTCCTCCACACATTGTAAGGAGTGAGGATCGTTTGTGTCAACTCGGCTTTCAAAGTTTTGGCTTTCACAAACCCAAAAAAGCGGAGTGGCAAGACCCTCGAGCCGGTACATTGAATCTCCCGATAGCTGGTCCACAAACGACCCAGCTTCCAGAAGCCTTTGTACAAATTCGATCGATCTGTGGCAAGATGCGATCGCAAGCGGCGTCGCTTGTGTTCCCACAGGGTTTGGATCAGCCTGAAAATCCAATAAAAGGTCCAGAATGTCAATGTCAACGTTATCAGCTTGTAGAGCTGTGCACAGAGCTGTTTCCCCTTGGACCAATGTATTGGTATCCACTCCAGCCTTCAGGAGTAGTCGGACCACCTCGATATTGCCGCCATGAAGGGATGCTTGAAGAATCGTTGTCTTGGCGTTGGGTGTGTCTGTTAGAGAAACCACAGCACCAAGGTCAAAACCCATATCTAGAAATCGCCTGGTAGTCAACACATCACCACTGAAGGCCGCGGAGAGGAGTGCGGCATAATAGATGTCATCACTTATAGCTATGCCGCGGTTGGCTAGGCACATCATCAGGTCCAGGTTTCCACTCTTGGCAGCAGCCTCCGCTGTGGATACGCCGCCTTCCGCTCCCGGAAGGGCCTTGATGTCAGCTCCTTTTTCAATCAGTAACTCAACCAATATCTCATCTCCGCTCTCTACCGCTGCTTGTAACGCGGTCCTCCCATTCATATGGCCGGCTTGTGAGTTCACGTTGGCCCCAAACTCAACCAAAAGTTGCATCAAATGTATTCTAACTTGAGAAATCTCCGGATCCAGAATCGACTGACCTTGCCGGAACTCCCATCTTTTCAATCCACAGGCAACCTGCAATGGTGTCTTCCCTAATCCATCGGGACAATTGATCATTGCGCCGGCACCATGCTGAAGCAATAAACGTGTCAAATTCACGTTTCCGTTCGTAACTGACTCGTGCAATACAGTTCTATGCATTTGCTTAGTCTTATGTCTCCAGCACTCGCGGAATCCTGACTCTTTGGGCAAATACACGAGAACCACAGTTTGATCACACAGGCTGCTGCAATCGAACGGAGAACTGATTCTGGCCCCTTTTTCTATCAAAAGCTGAGCCATAGCGAAGTTATTTTGTCGTGTAGCAAGCTCGATTGGCAAGAGAAATGGCGTCCATTTAGGATTACTGTAGAAATGAGGGTTAAAATCGGATAAAGAGTCTAGGTTCCCATCTGAATATGGTGTGTATTCGTTAAGGTAATAGATAAAGCGTTCTCGTACCCAATTCTCTGTTTCTTCAAAGATGTTTATTGATGCACCATGTTCTAGTAATAGGTCAACCATATTAACGTCATTGGTCATGATAGCAATTTGGAGTGAGGTGCCGGAGGTGTATGACATCTCATTTAGAGATGCCCCGTACTTCAAAAGCAATCTGACTATGTCAATGTTTTGGACTGTAACAGCCTTCATTAATAGCGTCTTTTGCGAATATTCTGTGGAGAAATCTTTCCCTGTAGCGCCAAAGCGCGTGATCTCGTACTCGTGAGAAAAGTCTATATTTGCGCCTTGAGCTAATAGTCTTTCCGCAATCCAAAGATTTCCATGATGTTGCGAAATAGCCAACTCAAGAGGGCTGAATGGCATGCACACGGACACAGCGTCTGCATCGGCCGCACAGTCAAGTAAAAGTCCACATAAACGAGAATTGCCTTTAATAACAGCGATTTGGAGCGGGGTGATGGTTTCAGCCACGCAAATTGGGCCGGTTGGAATGTGCTGCGTTTGGAATGGGCGGTTGTTGAAGTTGGGGTTGATGCCGCATGCGAGCAATGAAGAGACGAGTCTTTCTTTTTGAAGCTCTACGGTGCTGAGGAGCAGCCGATTTAGAAAGATCTCTAAATTTGGGTTCCTTACTTTTCGTAACCGACCGAGAAATCCTTGAAACAGAGGCAGATTGTCTTTATCGCTGATCCAACTCAAGAAGTTGGTCATGCCTTTATGCGATAATTTGCCATTGGAAGATAAATAAATGTGAGTTTGAATGAGGAGAAAGAATGGCTCAGCAGAGGCCAGGGACTGATCTCTGCCCCCTCTCTTAGGTAGGAAGCCTTCGAGACGTTTTAGGATATTGGAATAAAGCTCAACTCCATAATTGGCTTCGATATCTAAGCCAACAGCTTTTCCCAGGAGTTCTCTTGCCTTTCGCAAGGAGAGTTCGCCAGATGAAACGTTGAGTTGTAGTGAGTTTGAAAGACTGGTCCATTTCAACTGGGGAATAAATTCGTTCACCATACATCGTACTATTTGTGATCCGTTAGCTAGAAAACAAGTACTGTCTTAAACTCGATCCTTACAATGACAACCAAACTCGTGGCCGAATCGAAACCATGGGATATTATGTGCGAGTACAATGTTATTGGGACCAGGTGAGGGTGAGCGGGTTGTGATGCCTCGAGTGGATGAGTGGTTTGAAAGAACTTTCCAAGTGTCAATGACGAATCTGGAATCGGTATTTGAGATCGAAGGACTGACTTGAGAAAAGAGAGTCATCTCGCTCCTGGTTGTGTCTTGCGAGACCACGCTGTTTTTTTCGAGCGTCGATACGCCGTCCGCTCAGAATAATATCGGTTTCTTTGCGAACTTCTTTTCGTCGCCGTACAAGTTGCCAGTCTGCCTTTTTCAGATTTTTGGAGAGCTGCCAAGACGCCAATCGACGCACATATTCTCGCTGCCTGGACCCCTCATGGCTCAATACCAGCACGCACATCAAAGTTGCACATACTCACGTTGCAGCAAAGCCGTGATTCGTTTGCATAAGCTCAATGGTCTTTGCCAGCGTCTCATTCTTGTGGATGTAATAGTTGTAAATGTTGTCCTTTTGACGATCCCACTCCTCTTGGGGCTTTTTTGGGTTGTCGAGGCATGTCGGATGGGATGTATCTTGATGTATCTTGATGAAGCTTTGAGGCAAGTGCGGTAGGTGGTGCAATGATGAGGCCGAGCAGGTCAATCAACATGGAAGGGGAGAGCCTGATATTTATGCTTGTCAGCCATCTTCTCCCTTGCGCGTGTCGTGAGCCTCGTTCGCCGAAAATGCCCAACCGCCAACGCACGGGCCAGACGCGACGTCCAATTATGTGCGAGTCGCCTCACTCTGATAGGCCATGCCGAAATTCCCTTTGGGTGGCTTGCATCAGAGGATGCGGTGAGTAAGCAGTACCAAGCCAATAGCCGTCCGCGTGTGTCTCAAAACTAAGCAGTTGATTGGACATCTCAAAATTCCCTTTCAGACCTGGCACGAAACTGAGTTGACCTGGTGGCTTGGCTGGAAACACTCGAAATTCCCTTTCGAATTCTAAGGTGGGTACCTAATCATTGACAAGACCGAAATTCCCTTTTATACCATGGGCCTCATCATCTTGCCAAGTCCTACACCCCCCATGCTTTTCCGACCAGCAATACAGCATGGGTCCCTATATAGCGCACACCTCAGACGGACTACATACCACTAAGCTGTTTCCATTCCACAGTCCACCATATCAAGATGGCTCTCACCCGAAGCCCTTATCTCTATCATTGGCGTCCTTGTTGCGGTCCCCCAAGCTGCCCTTATTTTTGTCCACCTTTTTAACAAGTTTATTGGACGCCGACCAAGAAGAGCTTACGGCAAGTAAAATGCCCAGTTAATTTCGCAGTGCTTCCAACTAACACAGCCAGACTCTTTCGACATTGAGTGCGATCTCCGGCCGCCGCCTCGAGTGTATTATCGTTAACACTGCCATTTAGCCGTATCGATGGCGAACGCGTGGAATATCATTTCTATTATATTAAAGAACTGAATCATTATACTTCCGTGACTTGGTTATCTGGAAAGTCAATGTTGCGAAGGTGGGATGCATTTGTATGAAACGGCTTCTGAGTGGTCCAGGATGCTCGCCTAACACCGTCAATGCTGGTATTCACTGCACTGTAATAATGTAATGACCTCACAAACTATTAATTCGTAAGTACTTTCTAAATTGCCATTGTTTCCATTGACCCCCACCAAAAAAATCAGGGCGGAAATATTTATTTCTCGGGTTCAATACCTGCGCACCGCTCAACAGTCCCAATTCAGACCCCTGTTTGCTCCAGCAGATAAACTGTGCCTATGTGCGACAATCAGTCTATGCATAGCAAATCACGTTGAATTGCCTTAAGACACATAATTCGACTGCACCATCAAATCAATAGCCATATTTTCCGGTGGAATATTGTTTGCGCTCGTTAGTTGCAATACAATGTTCTGACTAATAGACGTTGGCACCGAAAAAACTAGAGGTGACTGCCCCCCCTCTAAGAAACAGGATAAAGGCTGGTTGACCAGTGCACCAGTACCACAGACAACCTTTGTGACGGTATAGGCCCGAATGTAGGCCTGCGATATTGAATACAGATAATCATAGTACTGGACGATATAGTTTCCATCGGCCATTAAATAATTTGTCAACGGATCAATGTAAAACGACTTGACGGCGTAGTTGAAACTCGGTTGTGGGTTGAATCGTAGATAGTCAAACTCAGGACCCACTTGTAAATCTTGGTTATCCACGGCAGTATTTCCTGAAGTGGTTCTGCCGATGAGATAAAATGGAGATGCAGTTGGGGCAGCTGTTGACGACGTGGTTGTTGTGCTAGTTGAGGAGGTGGTGCTGGTGGTACTCTCCAGGCTGGTGGTCTCAAGATTAATGCTGGTCTCAGTGATTATGTTGCTCTGGGTGTTGGTCGCTGTCTCAAGATTTTTACTGGTGGTAGTGCCTGGGCTGGTACTGATCTCGACTATGTTGCTGGTAGTAGGGCTGATGCTGGTTCCAAAGATGGCTGTGGGATTAAGCCTGGTGCCAGTGCTGCTCTCAAAGCCTATGCTGCTCGGAAGGCTGACTCTGGCTGGGTTGCAGATGCGAATACAACATGGTATTGAGCCAACGACTGCAAGGCAAAAGAAAAGTGCCAAACGGTGCATTACGGAAAAGAAGCGCATGGCTTGGTCAAGGACATGTATGAGAACCAACGGTGGGTTGTAAACTGCCAAGCTGACGGATGTGTTAAATTGTGTTATCGTGAGTGATATGGTTAATTGACGAGATATGTACTCGAGCACTCATGAAAGAAAACAATGGCCCCGCGAGTGCCTCGCCACTGATCCACTCAACTGGGGGCTCGTTCAATCTAGGGTTCGGTAGTCCCGCTCTAAGGGCCGTATCATGACGTAAATCCTCATGGTAAGTTCAAGGTATCGGTAAGTTTCTTGATTTATAAGCTTGGGATGAGCAAGGACGAAAAACAGAATATCAATGCCGTGGGGAAATGTACAACCTCTCTCAATTGTTGTCAAATTTACCCTCCTGCATATATGGAATTCTCCGTTGTCATCTATGTTATCCAATTTTGCAACCTAATCATTTGCGGTAGTTCTTTGTCAGATGCTATTGGCGGTATGATCATTGAGCACACGTATAACTTCCGTATGAATAAATAGTAGGTCTACGTGGGTGAGTTGGAAAACTACGCATTTTCATCACTGATATGAGTGAAATTGACAGCGATGGTCCAAGATGTTGGGGCCGACCGGCCTTGACAATGGGACCCGGCTAAAGTAAAGGGGGGCTAACTCAAGGGCAAAGCTTATTGTGCAGTTTGGTCTACATGGGGATTTGGTTGGATTGACTTTTTTGTCAAACTAAAGCATTGAAATGGCTAAACCTAACCTGTCTTGCTGAAAATTACTTCATAACGTGGTTCCTTGATCCCAAGGGTTGAGCCTACCGCCAGATTTTCTCACCAAAAGTCAATAGTTTTAGATTGATCGCACTCATGCGACTAGTCTTTTGGAGTGGCTATGAACCAGGTTTGGTTTCATGATGCCTCTCCTTCCTAACTCAGCTTCTCTTGAAAATTATTGCAACCGGAAATAGCCAGTTGAGAGAATCAACTCATTCTTGGACGTTCATCAATGTTGGGAAGTAAGCACTAACGGCATAGGGCACCTCATTGGCTCATTGCTTAGGTATTACCAATAAGTCCTAGCCTTGATGTCACGTGTCAAAGATGAGTAAGTCCTAGACTAAACAGCTAGGCACCTGCTTGCGATCCGAATCTTCGACGATTGCGAGGGGCCGCCAAACGTCCAAACCCACATGCCATGATTTGCGAATTGTGCATTTACCGCTTAGAGGGGATATGGGATCAGGATAGAACGGAGAGGCTGGCGCGCCTAGAAGATGGGAGGTGGCAGCGAGGAGGGGCTAGATTTACTCGCAGCGAAGCAAGTCTGGACGATGCGAGCGGAGAGCTTAATTATCTGTCTCTCTTACCGCGTGCGGATGAATCTAACTATATTCAGCAGCAAAATACTCACAAGGAACCTAAAAATAGTTCATCGGATGCACCCATCCACAGCGACGATGAGTCGGATACTGGTCTAGCCACTAATGGTAAAGGGGACACTGGCTCTGTGATGAGTAGCACATCAAGCAGAATCTCAATGCAAAGGAGTTGTAGTGAGTCGGGTGAGTCTCTCAGAATTTCATGCCGTGTCTGGCACATGTTAACCAAGTCAACACGCAGACGAGCGAAAAAACATGGAGCATCCCTTCCATTTTGAATTTGGGCATCACTTTGATCTTAAATCCCTGCTGTCTTCGGCGGACAAGGGATGCGAGATTTGCAGGCCGCTACTTGAGCTTCTGCAAACCATGCCAGGTTATGAGGCATCGCACACAGGCTACTTGACTTCCTTTGCGTTCAATTCCGCGACTGAACACACGCTTGGCTCAACGGGGATGTCGTATGATGTTGCATTTGGGCGTGTGGGCGCGCACCAGGACCGCGATCCAAACCGTGAACTCCCGTTGCACCTTGTTCTTTTCGTAAATGTAGAAGGTGAGCTTTCATTTGAGCAGATGGCTTCAGAGTGGGTTTGTTCGTTGACAACTTGCCAGAGGATGATCCTGACTTGGATGTCCAACTTGAGGACCGCACAGACTCGCCTCAGACTTGGGCTACAGTCCAAGGCTGGGTTTCAGAGTGCATTCAATCGCATACTACTTGCAGTGAACCCCTCGGCTTTCGGCCTACGCGTCTATTGGTTCTAGAAGATGAGAGGAGATTCCGACTTGTCGACGGCGCTCAGTGCCCTATAAACACTTCTTACGCGACTTTGAGCTACTGCTGGGGACCAGAACCGGCAGAGACCAAGCTTCGCCTGCTCCAAAGTAACATTGATAGCATGAGGAAGGCCCAAGCCGTTGATACGCTGCCCTTGACCTTTCAGCACGCATTTGCCGTTATAGAAAAGCTCAAAATTCCGCATCTATGGATCGATCGCCTGTGCATTATCCAGGACTCGGAACAAGATTGGCTTCGAGAGTCATCAAAGATGCACCAGGTTTTCAAAAATTCTCACCTGACCATTGCCGCTCATGGGGCCAAGAATGATCAAGGGGGGCTCTTCTACCTTCGACGCCCAGGAGATGTTACGATAGGGAGTTGCAAGGGCAGATTTCAATCTTCCACGAGGCACGAAACGTTGGCTCTTAAGGACGAAAAGTACAACAAATGGTCTGCCGAGTTTGAGCTGAGCCCGTCTATGAGCCGAGGCTGGATCTTCCAGGAGCGGCTGCTCTCCCCTCGAACTGTCTACTATGGCCGGAATCAAGTCTTTTGGGAGTGCAATATGCGTCGCTGTTGCGAGGGTCGCCCTCATCGCGCCGTTCTCACCGGTGACCTGAGCCCCGTCGATATCGAGTCACCTATCCTTCCCCTCTGGCGGCCTCCCCTTCACGGTGCTATGCGAGGGTTGTCGGAAGACCCGTTCCAGCAACTATTCATGGACTGGGAAGGCGCCGTCGAAGAATATTCTGCCTGCCATCTGACATTCCAAACTGACAAGCTGGTGGCTCTCTCGGGCCTGGCCAGCGATCTTCAGGACAGGCTTCTGTCTTACCCAGATAGTAACAGTGCCTACTTGGCTGGCATATGGATGGAATCTCTCCCAACAGGGTTGCTGTGGATGACGACTGGTCAGCCCTATGAAGAGTATGTAGCTCCCTCGTGGTCTTGGGCATCGACAAATGGAAGCATCTCCTGGTCAAATAAATGGAAATATCGCTTCCGCAGCGCCGAACTAGCCTTCTTGGCGAAGGTCATTCACGGTAAAACCACATCTTCTGGACACCACGGCACGGGCAAAGTTCAAGCCGGCGAGCTGGTGATACAAGGCCACCTGCTGCCGATTCACGCCATCTCTTGGAACGAGCCACGGGCATACAGACTGAATTCCCGATCAGGCGGAGCGGATCTTCTCCTCTCAGAACCATGCGTGGCGCTGGGAGTGGATGTCATTGAGACTACATTTGATGATCAAGTTATCTATGGAGGGCCGTTGTTCTGCCTGCCGATTCAGCACAATGTCGAGCCGGAGTCTCCCCCAGCAAACGTGGAGGGTTTGCTGCTCCGGCCGTTGAATGATGGTACATTTGGACGCGTGGGTATCTTTGGGATTGAGGTTCATGATGACTGGCTACGGAATGATGTGTTGAACAGGCACTCTGAGTCAAGTGAACTTAGGCTGGTGTGATTCCACAGCGAGTGATACGCCCGACTAGCACATCCAAATTTTCTGTGCAATGCGCAAAGTTTGACACGCTTCATGTACTAAGGATTGGGCTACGTCCGATTACATCCAGGAATATAATCTTCGCGGAGGCTTGGGCGAATTTGATACCATGACTTTACGCTTACTATATAGCTACAGTGCAGTAATCCAGCCAACAATTTCACCGTTGAGCCACACGCCCTTCATAAAGACAAGCATTGCCGGTGTTGAGAAACAGATACGTATTCATTTCTATCACTCTCCCGTGATCTCTAGTGTCACCTTGGGTTGATATGAAGGAGCTGAGCTGATTAGTAAACGCAGCCCATTTAATTTGGGTGTTTGAATTCTTCTTGCACTGCGCAGCCTTCAAACGTGCCCGCTAAACGCCGCGGATCATGTTTTAGATGAACATAAATCTTTTACCATAAGCTTGGAAATTCTTACATTTCTTTAGGAAAGTCGCTTGGGAGACTGAATCTTTGTTGCGTCTTCAAGTCGCTCTCGACCAAGAAGCAGAATGTCAAAGTTTCCGTTTGCTGAAACGAAGTTGTACAAGAGATAAGGTGCGAGGAAAACATTTCCGCACAGAAACTCAAGTCCGGCGAATACGAAACGACGCATCCCGGTCTTCTCCCGGTAGACAATCCAAGATGCAACCATGGCGAGATAGCACGAAAAGTCTACGTTGAACTGGCCTCTCCACGAATTGGTCAAGGCGTCGACAAAGTAGACCTCGGGTGCAATCGTCAGGCCCTCGGACATGATAGCTCTCGCCGTTTTGAAGAGCACGGCTGACCAGCCGAAGATAGTGAAGGAACCAAACAACATGATACAGATGCTGTATAAGATGTAAGTGTGTACAGCATCAAGAATATAACGACTTGTCGGCAGTATTTATGTTGCCCTTGGTGAATGAAGTCTTTTGGGATAACGGACAAGAATCTTAGATCGGATCGCAAATGGTTATGCAACCCGTTATGCTTATGTGTTATGCCACCCATCAATCCAATACCATATTCCTCGGCATCCGTCGTGACATGATAAGAAATTATGGTACCCAAATAACCCTTGTGCCGCAGGAGCCATGTTGTTGGAATTGAAAACAGGAAACTCCGGTGGGAAATGTTTAATGCCTAGATCTCTCTCTCCAGAACTTCCAGTGAGCACTAACATGAGGGGATATAAGTCCCCTTATAGCATTATTGATTTAGGCGTTGGTGTTAGTTTTTCCAATAAATCAGCCATGAGCTTCCAACCTGATTGGGAACAGATTTAGCTGAAATATTAATATTCTGGCTTGTAATAATCAAGATGGTAAGAACTACTACTATGAATAGCATATCTAAGAAAAGAAGCGTCGGATAGGGATCATGATGGCTTACCGTCATTGGGTGCTACTCAGGTGATAATTGCTCATTCACATTTATCAAATAGCTCACAAAAGGGTTCGTATAACATGGAGATGTTGTCTTTTAAGCGACAAGAATCCCAATCTTAAATTAATAAAGCTTGAACCCGCTTCCAGATACATACTATTGTCTCCCTCCCTGTCTCTCTTCTTAAGCAGAAACAGCCCCGAGGTACTCCTGACTATAAGGATAATCAGTGTAACCCTTCACGCTAACTGGGGTATAAAAGGTTGATCGGTCGTAAGGGTTCATTTCCAGTCCCTTTTGTAGCCTAAACACCAAATCTGGAGTGGAAATGAAATATCGCCCAAACACCACCAACGCGTCGTAGTCTTTGTATTCCTCATCCACAGCCTTCTTGGCGGACTCGTTGTTGAAGCCACCAGCGACCAGGATTGGTGACTGATTTTGCCAAATCTTGAAGGCAAACTCCAACCCCTCCTTCTTCTCAACGTCGACGCTGTTGACAACACGGGACTCGATAAGATGAAGGTATGCGAGCCCGATCTCCTTGAGCCCTCGCACGATGTGAGAAAACTGCTCAGTTGCAAGATCCACCTCCATCTTCATGGATTGGAACGTGCTCCAGGGGCTCAGTCGAACACCAACATTTTCGCTGCCGATAGCATCAGCAACGGCCTTGCTAAGTTCAAGAACAAATCTCGATCTATTTTCGACAGATCCTCCCCAGCGGTCTGTGCGGACATTGCAAGTGTTCTGGCAGAATTGATCAATCAAGTACCCGTTGGCGCCGTGAAGCTCCACACCATCGAAGCCAGCCTTGATGGCGTTCTGAGCGGCCGTTTTGAAGTCGGAAATGCAATCCCAAATCTCCTCTTCAGTCATTTCTTGGGGAACCGGAGCGCCCTCTTCCATTGGTGTGGCGCTTGAGCTGTAACAAGGATATCCTTCAGCGTTGCCAGCGCGTCCGGGTGCGCACAGCTGGCAGTACACATAACATCCCTTATCATGAATGGCATCCGTCACCTTCTTCCAGCCGCTGACTTGGGCCTCCGTCCAGAGACCTGGAGCGTGAGGCCATCCGCTGTGTCGAGGAGAGATTAATGTGGCCTCAAGGATAATTAGGGTTCCTGGAGCACATGCCCGCTGGGTATAGTATTCGATACACTGAGAAAGCGGCAGTCCGTCGTCATCTGCACGGAATCTGGTCAAAGGAGCCATCACGATACGATGCTGTAATTGGGCCCTCCCCAGAGAAATGGGGCGAAAAAGCCTTGACTCTTCTGCCATTTTTAGTGAGCACAGGTTGTGTTCGTAGTACTGCGTAGATAAGATTCAAATCGATTGGACTGCAACAACGGAGCCCATCGACGGGGAATAGCTGGACACATATTTATACGACACCATGAAACACCCATGCTAACAGACATGCTCATTTCTTCCTAGCCCTGAATTTAGCGTCAATTCCATTTACTTCCATGTTCATTATGCAAAGATCCCTGTTGACAAATTATGGGGCGCTTGAAGCTGTTTGAAAGTCTCTCAGACCACAATTGCACTTCTCTAGGCCCCCACAATCCGGCTCATTTGCCGCCGATAATCATTCCGCTATCTCCAACAGCTCACGCTAACCATAAACGGTTCCCTAGAACGGCTCCAACGCGATAAGAGAGCTTTCGGGGTAACATCTCAAGAGCATAGCCTCGATGGAAAATATGGGCGTATGTTTTTGCTTGACAGATTGTGAGGCGGTAGATAGAGTGTGATGATTGGTTCACCGCGATAGGCTCACCATATGTCTCAGGACACGTCACTGTAAAGGATTGCATCTCACTGATCCAAAATATAAAGGAGAGGGCTCTAATCCTAGAAGAAAAATCACGATAAAAATGAGTACGGCAATCTTTAAATTCTCGGGTGTCGCACTGGTCACTGGGGCTGGCGGAACAGGTACCGCACACGATTTGGCTTCCAATGAGGCAATGCTCTGGCTAATACTGGCGTGCTAGGCATCGGAGCAGCTGTCGCAAAGTCATTTGTTCGTGCTGGGTGCACCCGCATTGCAATTACCGACCTAAACAAGGAATCTCTGCGGAATACACATGAGGCACTACTCGAAATAAATCCACAAGCCCAGGTATGGAGCGTGGATGGTGATATATCCAACGAGAATTTTGTCGAATCTCTTGGAAATGACATAGAGAAGAAATTCTCTCGCCTAGATTATGCCGTAAATTGTGCCGGCATCCTAGGCGAATCGCTGCGATCTCATGAAACCCCGGTGCCGGCATTCGATCTGATCAACGGAGTCAATTACCGAGGTACCTGGTTGTTATGCAGGATGGCATTGACTCAGATGCTTAAACAATCTTTATTACCTGAGCACCCTCACCAGAGAGGTGCTATTGTGAACATTGCTAGCCAGCTTGGTGTCGTGGCCCGCCCAACTGCTGGTAAGCCTACCTGATCGTGTCCTTTCATCTTTAATTTGTCTGATACTCTCTATAGCACCCTATTGCGCGAGTAAAGCTGCCATTATCAATATGACACGATCTGATGCCATTGATTATTCCAAGGATGGTATTCGAATCAATTGTGTGTGCCCTGGAGTGATAGAGACTCCCATGACTATGGGGTCCGAAGAAGTAAAAGAAAGACTGAAGCCAGCCATAGATATTGCACCCATGAAGAGGATGGGAACCACTCAAGAGGTGGCTGACGCGGTCTTGTTCCTTTGTTCAACACAAGCGTCCTTCATCCAGGGACACGCCCTGGTAGTCGACGGGGGATATACGATTAATTAACATTTTGTGGATGTATTAAAACATAGTCAAAGCAATCCGCCATCGGCTCGTTTCATGATTGCTTTCCCTAAACATCGCCAGAGAATATTCATAAGGACACTAATTCTAGGATGCCGTTTTCTTGCTCACTTTTACTCCAACGCGAGGAACTTAGCCCCCAACTTCAAAACCTTAGCCTCCAATGCGCGACCCACCCCAGTCATTTCCAGGGCTCAGATAAGACGTCCCCACCTGGCACTTGTTGATTACTGCTACATCACTAGTGCGATACGAGAATGCAACGTGGAGAGGCGGAAATCTGAGTCTCTCAGCCTTTTTTGACTGATGAAACGGTCTTGCGTGAACCAGGCTGCCCGACAGCGACATGATTTAGACTTTGACAGCTCCAAGCTTGCTAAGAAACAGCTTACACAATTATTAAGCAACCTCCACTAACAATTGAATTGGAGACTTCTGGTTTCCATCAAGAGATAAGAAGCCTACTTGGTGGCTGTTGGTGTCATCCCCCAGCGCCCCACACCATCGGTCGCGAAGAAGCCGAAAATTGGGGCGGCAAAAAACAATCCGGTGATTGCAATATGCAGATACAATTGGGGATACCACCGAACAGGGCTGTGCTTTTTAGTAGGATTCGACCACAAGCACACAATTGATGGAGGCAGGCGCCAAGACCAACTTACGTTTTAGATGAAATGAAAAACGGGATTCGACTGAATGATTGGAAATGATTTAAAAATTTGAAAACTGCTGACCATAGGCAACAACACTGATAACCCTTTCTGTAGATAGTTATGATCAGATTGAAGGATATTGGATGCCGCGAATCCACTCGCTACTAGAAGAACCGAAAAATATATCTTGAGTCCTGTTGGTTAGTGTTATTGGTGCAACACACATACCACCTCAGCCTCGCCGAATTCGATAGAGGATGGAATTAAAAAAAAGTTCAATTAGACGAAAAAGGCGGGTTTTCTTTCCCGTATTATATTCAATCGAAACTCCCTCGACCTAAGAAGAATTACTATTATCCGCGCATGAAAACGCCGAGCTAATGGAGCCAATCTTGTATGCATCAATGACTTGCTGGATCACACCATAGGTTCCTCCAATGGTGAGGAAGATGGCAATCAATATCATCAAGACATTTAACGCATAAAATATTCGCTGAATCATGGTACCAGTTTTGTAAGAATCATGATCATACAGCCAGAGCCATCCAGGAAGCCCCAGCGCCAATGGCGCGAAGCAAAAGCTTCCGGCAAGAGCCAGAATGTAACTGAAAATGGGGATTCCTGACGCCACCACGAAGCTGACGGCAGTCATTCCAAAGGTACAAGAAAGCCACACGCTCCAATGAACAATGGAGTTTTTTTGTAGATGCTCCGAATTGCGGAGGAGCCGGACAAAAAGATACTTGGCGCCGACGTGAACATACAAGACCGCACTAACGCAGAGCCCGACAAGGCCAATGCCATAGCTGACCTTTTTCAAAACAGGACCAGCGCTTCCCAAAGAGGGTGAAGCAACCCACTGCCCACACCATTTGTAAACCACCAGGCTGAAGGAGAGGTAGGAAGCTGTGACAAAGCTCATGCAGACATAAACTGCCTGGCTATACTCTCGGGGATGCTTCATCTCAGATATCACAGGCAGGAATGCCGAAGTACCTGCACCGGAGCAGAAGATGGTGGACACGGCGGTGATACCGGCGATGAAGCTGGGGTTTCCGATTGCGTGATAGCCGAGATCGAAATCTCCCGTCTGGGGCGCGGCAGCCGGGCGATCGAGAGTGGTGACACCAACACTGGATTTCTTTTTAGCAATCTGGGCCACATGTCGTGTTGGAACCACAACTTACACCACGATGAACACGGCAATGAAGATAGAAATAAAACCAGCCCACGTGAGCCACGCAATCTTTTCAAACTTGCGGGCGCTTGCAAACAGGGCGACCATGATGGACGCAATGACTGAGAAGATGTTGGTGCAAATAGAGTGGTTTGACAAGGCGTTGAATGCAGTCGAAACACCTACAATGCCAGAGGCTGCGCAGATAATGTACGCAATGAGGAACAAGATTCCGACCAGCTCCCGTGTTACCTTGCCGCCAACAATGTAGCCCATGTCAGCGATGCTGTGGCATCCTGGATGAGAATTGCGGAACTTTCCGAGCACAATCGCACAGTACGTGTTTAAAAATTGCCAACCAAGGACATTGATGGCGCCAGGGAAAGCTCCGAGAACGTAGAAAGCAGACGGGATTGACAAGACACCGGTGGCGAAAATGACTAAATTTGGATTCTGTCAGCTTTTTGCTTCAAGTTCCAGGTGAACCAGAAATGAATGGTAAGTTGCGCACCCTTGAGGAAAATCATCGACGCATGGACCCACGAGACGGTTCGAAAGTCGACGCCACCCTCGATAATTTGGAAAATCTCGAGGTCCTCCTCCGTCGTCTTGCCGGCGCGGATGCTCTCCGAGCTTTCGCCGCGGTGCGGCTCGATAACGTCCGGCTTCTTTGCATCCGACATGGCGGCGATACTGAAGTTGGTGTTGGAAGACAACGGAAAGTGTGGAAAGCGGGATACGATCTACGCAGTTCGAATTTATATCAAATTGAATACAGACAGTGTCTCGGATACCGGCGAGATGAGTTATCTGCTGGACGGCGATAGAGTCTCCCGGCCATCAATTTTTGGCAAGGATGTGGGCTATCATGGACAACAACCAATGCCCATGTCTTATCCTAGACAGAACCCCGCATTGGCGCAAGATTGTCGCTCTTCGATAACACGACATTATCTTGCATAGTCACACAAGGGTGGTGAGCCAGTAACAGGGCTGCCAGTGCAACGTAATGTGGTTCCCGCTGGGCTTGGCCAAGGTGCAATAATGCGGTTACCCATACTCAAAGTCTGATAAAGAGTGGGTGGTTTTACCCCTCAATTGGAGGCTGAGTGAAACTACTGGCACGACTCCAATTGGAGTAATTCTCAATGTGTTCTCTCTATCAACTGCTATGAATGAAGCTTTGTCTATTTTTTGCCACGCCTGCGCCGAT
This sequence comes from Calonectria crousiana, assembly GCA_013406985.1. Taxonomy (NCBI): domain Eukaryota; kingdom Fungi; phylum Ascomycota; class Sordariomycetes; order Hypocreales; family Nectriaceae; genus Calonectria; species Calonectria crousiana. The sequence continues at coordinate 788,181 of VTGD01000015.1, read as the reverse complement.
TCCATGATTCCTTGGGGGCAGCCAAGATGAACAAGGCCTGCAGGAGCACTTGGGCGCCTTGAGGATCCCAAAATTCCATGCAGTATAAAGCGTTAAATCCAGTCTATAAAATAAACATCGGCTCTGATGCATCTCAAATGTCGGGGTGTGCCTTGAGCCAGTCCTTCAGACCGGTTGGCTTGATATTTGTCCATCGTGCGCAATCAACACTGTCGTGCACACTTCGTCCTTGCAGCTGGATTTTGAGATAAATGTACCCACAGTAGCTAAGCCAATTCGAAGGGTGAGTTGTGGCTCGAGCTTCTCGGAGCGAGCGCTCCACATCCTCCACCGTACCAAGATTCTTTCGCTCGAGTTTAACGCCTCGGACTTCCTCGTAGGCAGCAGCTAGTTGGTTCATTGTGGTGCGGAAGCTTGAGACATAGCGCAATCCGCCTTCTGCAGCATTTGGTTCCGAAATGGCCTGGATCGTGTATGCCGCGATATCTTCCACCGTCGTCAGAGTGTCCACCTCATCACCAGTGCCAAAGAACGAAAAGGTCAAAGCTTCCTTGTCGAACGGGTTGTTCAGCATGGGCCGGCGAAAAACGTAATCAGGGATAGTTCCGGTAAAAGTGTAAATTGGCTTGATCGTTGAGGTGAGCTGGGCATGGTTCCGAAACGCGATTAATTCATCATAGCCTTCATGGAAACCAAAGGGTAGCTTGGTCCAGTCATAGTTCCACGATGCGGCATGGAAAATCTACTCGTAAGAAATGTCAGCCAAATGGAAAATATCCAACATTTATTTTGCACACAGACCTTGACGCCGGCTCGTTCAGCAGCTCTCAGCAATAGTATCTGCGCATCGAGAACATACTCGGGCGTGGCCGATGAGGCTGAGACGATGGCATCGACACCCTTGACTGCTTTTTCATATCCAGCCATGTCGTAATGGTCAGAAATTTCCACAAAACCCTCCAAATGATCCGCGACATCTTTATTCAATTTTTGCGAGTTGCGTCCAAGCCCGCGCACTTGGTGCCCGGCGGCAAGAGCAGCACGAGCGGTTGGTTCCCCAACCATACCGGTGATACCAGTAATCAGAATAAGCATTGTGTTATCGGATTTGAGAGAGCTGGAATATGATCTGAATGAAATTGAGAGAAGTGAAGAGCTGGTAAGGAAAATGAAGACGAGCGGTTCTGGATATTAATACACTCCTATTTGCCACAAACCGGAGATGGAAAATTACTTGCAATTGTATGAAGATGGCGACGGTTCGATATGCTTATTAATACAAAATGCCATGTCGAGATAGTCTCGCTCACCGAAATCGTGTCACTGCGATGATGCCGACTTTGTCGGTGTCTCGCGTGCCGGTTGGCATTGACGTCCGATGGCGATCGCGACAACGCTTTGCCGAATTGGTCCTAGGCAACCCATTTTCACCCGCACATCGGCGGAATAAAAATGGTCAGAACGCCCCAACCTCCGAGCGGCGGAATTATTGAATCCGCTAAATAAGAGGTTCAGCGATCCAGGATTATGCTTTGTGATGTATGGTGCACATACAAAGTCAACTTCGCCAGTGCTAAACAGGACAAAGTTGAAAAAGCCCATTATCTACACGATGGGGCTGCGAATGGAAGAACATCAGCTAAAAATAAATGCCATGACGCGTTGGAATTTTTCTGCTAAGCTGCTGGCGATAATTTACAACGACATCATATTTTATTCTTATTTTTAATGTAATAATGAGCACTCATTGATCCAAAACCGTTCAGCCATCACTCCATTTATCCTACTCAAGTCATCAGCAACCATGCCAATTTGGCTGTCTCATTCATCTTGCCGCGGCCCATTAGCGTCTGAACAATTGCGAAACCATTCTTGTTCGGCCACGCTGCTAAAAAGCAATGCCTTTCGAGAAAGATCATGGCATCCTCGCTATTTTCCCATGAACAGGTATTTACCCCATTGTACGTCTGCATGGATGCCTGGCTCTCCTGTGGGGTTAAGCCGACAACAGTGGGACGCACCTTGCTCACCCCAGCAGCCTGCTAACCCAGAAATATGCTGAATAATAAGTCCGGTATCTTCGTCGGTTATTTCTTTGCCGACATGGCAATTTCGTACCGTATACGAGCTATTTAAGGTTCCATCAAAATACCAGGCTTTTAAAAAAGACAAAACTACAGTATTCGCATATTGTTTTCTTGAAAGCCTCTGCCAGTTTAACCCGTGACAAACTAATTTTCATCATGGCATTGGCCAATCAACAATGGACTTCCCGCCAAAATGGCATCGCCAACATGCAGCTCTCGGAATGTGAAATGCCCAAGCCAGGCAAGAATGAGGTTCTTGTAAAAGTTATCGCTGTCGCTTTGAATTATCGCGACACTGAAGGTACGCTTTATTTTTCGGAGGAAGTGACAGAGTTTAACTCGTTGCAGTGGTCATGGGTCTCTATAATCACCACCAGTCGTCTTCACAAAATCCTCCGGAAACGGTACCTTGCGCAGATATGTGTGGTGTCGTCGTTGAAGTAGGCGCAGATTTAGATTGTCAATGGAAAGAAGGAGACAGAGTCCTGTCCATCTTCAACCAAGAGCACCTGACTGGAACTGTCAAGCCAGAGCACATGCTCTCTGGATTGGGTCTGCCGCTGCCTGGAGTTTTGACCAAATATCGAGTTTTTCCCAGCTACGGCCTAGTAAAATGCCCCGACTATTTGACCGATGAAGAGGGATCCACCTTGCCTATTGCTGGCGTGACGGCGTGGATGGCCATCAACGGCATGCGTCCACTCGGCCAACCAAGCGGAGCTGGGGAAAATATTCTCATCCAAGGAACTGGCGGTGTGTCGATAAGCGGGCTTCAGATTGCCGCAGCATCTGGGGCGATACCGATCGTAACCTCCTCTTCGGATGCCAAGCTCGAGCGGGCAAAGAAAATGGGAGCGGCTCATACAATCAACTACAGGACTAACCCGCAGTGGCACGAGGAAACCATGCGTCTCACAGATGACCACGGTGCTGACATCATCTTCGAGATGGGCGGCGCCAAGACTCTCCGAAAAAGTTTCGATTGTGTTTCCTTCGGCGGCCTCATTGACTGCATCGGATATCTTTCAGGGAAGGAAGATGGGGCGGAAGACCGCTTGCACACGAATGTCCTAGCTCTGCGCCGCAATGTGACGCTCAAGGGGATCCTCAACGGGCCGAGGGATCGTTTCGAGGAGATGTGTGAATTTTTCGACAAGCACCAAATTCATCCAGTGGTGGATCGTGTTTTCGATATGGAGCAAGCCAAGGAGGCTTTGGAGTACCTCTTCAGTGGGAGCCATTTTGGCAAAGTCGTGGTTCGTGTATCCAAATAGACAGTCTTTGGTTCAGTTTACCTAAGCAAATTTACCCAAGAAAGTGGTCAGCACATCGCAGAATAACATGCATAATAATGAGTTCTGAAGTTAAGCCTACTTTGTGAAGCTCTGTCAGAGAAGATTCAGCAGATGTGTTTCCATTTGCCCACTAATTCTCCATCTATATTATTAACTAATTACACGTAAAGGCGGATGCTATCAACGCCATATACTTATAGCCCCTTTGGCCTAAAAGAACACAAAACTCCATCTAACGACAAAATACTCAGCTGGACAGGTATAATGAGTAGCATGTGCAACCTAAACGCCAAAAGATATCATGAACAAAAGAAATCATTTGCCAAAATGCAATCCATCGTCCAATTCACTCTTCTCCCCCCCAAAACGACTCTGAAACGTCTCAGTCGAGGAGCGCGTGTGCTGACTACTGAATGTCGACCTCGACAGCTGCCCTCTCATGTGCCCCGAGCTTGCGTCAGTAGTATTGGATCTGAGATCAGTGCTCGATGACCTGAGAGACAGAGATGTTTGCGATTTGTTAATCACGCTTTGAAAAATGCCGCTGAGTCCCCACCGCCCCGAAGATCCCGGGCTCGAGGACAGCGGCGGTGATATGGGCAGTGCGGGTAGCTCCGGAATAACTGCGTCGCCCGCCTGCCCATCGTCAGGGTTGGGCAGCGAAAAGCTCTCCTGGGTATGAAGTTCTCTGGGAAACCCGCTAATGGGGATAAAACGCTCCACTGGATCGTGGTAGTAACCCCTGTGGTAACCGTGACGGTAGTCCTCTGGTTGAAGACAGAGGCAGACGCGCGTCACGCTCGACTTGTACGCTCCTTCAATTTGGAGGCGTGTTGTAAGCCTAAAGTGGCCGTTGACACGCATCAGCTCGATTGTGTGATCGGGGATCGAAACTTCGTAGTTTCGCTGATCCGGAGAGCCATAATCCTCTTGCAGGAAAAAGTACGGCGTAAACTTGGTGCCTCGGATGCATCTCTGCAGAATGTGACCGAGACCTTTGAGCTCCTGGCTTCCGTCATCAAATCTGCAACGAATTTTTCCTATGCATGTTAGTGTGTTACTTCAAAGGGCGTTGTTTATCGTCTTACCGGCACATTTATAACCGCTAGCTCCTCTGTGATGCACGACGCCAGACTTTTCGAAATAGAAGCAGCTTGCAACCAGCTTATGGGCCACTTCAAGAATATCAGGATCATCCCTGACCATGTTGGTTACGTGCCGCTCGATATTGTCTATGTCCTTGACACCATCAAGGTCGGGCCGTCGGCCAGGAAACCTGACATTGATGCGCTTGTTGCGGTCCCTGTCTCCAATCCTGCTTGCCCGACCCGGTGATAGAGGCCGTGTGATGTGCTTGTTCCAAATGTCTTCGCAATCCAATTGGTTGTCAATCATGTCATTCGCTGCACGCCACATGTAACTGAGGCCGCCAATATTTCGCAAACGTCGCGCGTGCTGCTGGATCGAGCTATCTGACGGATTCATGTAGCCAGAATCGGATTCAGCTGTGGGGGAATGCTTGCTGCCAAGACCAGTACCCAGTGACAGCACAATATCTGGAGGCCAGTCACTGACTTCTTCCCAGATCTGCCTCCGTTCATAATCCGCTACCAACACCGGGTTGTTGTGGTGGACCGCACCGTCTATGTAAGCTGACATGGTTCTCTCTTGGATAAAAGGTTTGAAGTATGGCGGGGCAGCCGCGGTGGCTCGAGCAGCTTCCCAGATCCTGAGTTCCGCAGATGTGTCTGACGGTCTTATAAACTTGTACGGTACTGGACATGGTCAGTCTCAATCAAGAATAGACGTTAGTAGGGATGCTTACAGGAATCTCGTCTTCCTCCTGTGTTGTAGTTGGATATAACGGCGGGCCGGTTCTCACTTGCAAGGGTCGATGTGACCGCAACTCTGATGTCGGTCGAGTGTGATAGCGTGGAACCACCGTACAGACACGAATGATCGTTGAAGGCCGACTGTAGAGCATGCTCCAGCGGCTTTGTCTTGTAGGCACTCTTGTGGCTGACTATAGCGAATGCCTTGAGCGCAGGTGGCCCGCGCATTGTAAACGCTTCCTCGCACAGGCTTTTAAAATGTTTCGTGCACTCTGACACTGACCATCGTTTCACTCCCAAACCCAAAGCGATAATGCCGCCAGTGCTATTTCGGTCAGTTATAAGGCCTGTCTATATGGAGGGTTACGTACCTTGTGCCAACAATCAAGTCGAAGAAGTTTTGGATGGGGATAAAACCTCCGAGCTTCTCTTCAATCTCGCGAAGAATCACAAGCTCAGCGATACCCCTTACTCCACCTCTGCCAATGATTAGCTTACAATTACAACGGTTGCGAAAGTGAAGTGTTCGTAACTCACCCATCCAAGCACAATACTCTAACGCCAGCCTCGTTTGGTTTGAATCTGATCACTGCAGGTGGCGACCAGCATGTCTTCTCCGGATGGAGGGGACAATGGCTCAGTTCAAACAAACCCTGTCCTACAAACTCTCCACTGGACTGGATGCAAGCCTTGCACAAAGCATGGCCACAAGGAAGGACATTTTCCGGGATCCTTTGTATGCAGCCAAGACAAGTAACGTGGCTCCTCAGCCTCCCAATCGCACGCGGATGAATTTGCCTATAGTAGGAAGACATGACTTCCCAGTGCATTCTCGGGATGCATTTCCTTTCATCCCTATCGACAGCATGCTGCAGGCGATTATTCAAATCCTGAATTTGCTTGTCAATTGTAAGAATCCAATCAGGAAAGAAGGAGGCGAAATCGAACGGTGACAAGTACGGGCCACGGGCCATGACTTTGCCGTTCCACGCCTGGTGGCCTTTCTTGTGAGCTCTTTTCGTCGCGCAACACCTCGAGCCATTTTTCTCAAAGCCACAATGAAGCCACTGTGAGCAAAATTCTTCACAAGCTTTCCACAGTAAATCAGAGTATGTGCTCCTAAGGAGGCTAGAATACGTCCCTAAATAATGTCAGCTCAAGTACCAACCAAGGTTAAAGAACAGCCACGTACCTTGTCGGCTGTCTCTGGTCGCAGCAAGCATGATGCATGATGCAATCGGACGACTAAGCCTTGTAAGGAGCGTCTTAGCGTCGTAGTTGAACCACTCGGGGTGCTTGTACATGGACAAGATGAGATTGAGAATGTGTCCGCTGAAATCCTGCGGCAAAGGAGTATGGCGGCGGGCCTCTTCCATGAAATCAAACGGCTCATCCAACTTGCGTGAGAAATGGTCGTATGCTGCATGGACATACTGCGGGAGCTTTTCTGCGTTGAGCAGCATTCGTATTTGCTGCTTGTACGCATGGGAGTAGGCGGATTTGGCGGCGATGATGTTGTACAGTTTCCCAACTTGGTTGTCCATCTGCATATAGCGGCCCTTGGAGGGAATTCTAATGACTGTGATCGAGGAGTAGTAGTACTCGAGAAGGTCTTGCGTTGTCCTAATCTTTTTGCCTATTGCCTGCAGCCTGACCAATAGCTCTTGCAAGGCTGGCACCTGGTGAACCGAGTCGCGATACTCGTCGAGCAACCCACGGGTTGCCGTGTCGACATCCCACTGCTTTTCGTCAATGTTGTTATCGGTGGCATTCACCACGATGACAATGTGTGGAAGGCTCGGCTGGTTGAGGGATTGATCAAACGACTTGGCTGCCCAATTGATCAACTGCTGCAAGACCTTGGTTTCAAAGGTTCTTCAACTAGGTTAGTATTCGGTCTATAATGGCTAAGCGTTGATCTTACCTGACTTCTCGAAGCACAAATACGACCACATCTGAGAAAGTGTAGAGTATTCTGGGGAAAAGTGCAGTCACTGCGTATTCCCGTGACTGAAGCTTGGGATTATCCGCCGCCCAAGTCAGCCGCTTGCGCAGCTTGTTCTTGAATGCTTTGGTACCCCGGACGTTTTCCATCATTTCTCGGTGTTTTAATCCTCTTGGGGCATGCTCTCCTCCGGTCAACCCCTCGCAGTCAGCGTATAACATTGGCCTGGCTTGATAGTATGTTCCGGGATCCGAGTAGAGATGAACATCGCCTGTCGTCGGTATGTTGTCGCCAACAAGGCCAGGTACAGGGCCTGGGAAGATCTGATCTTCACTAGGGTCTCGTAGCTTGGCTTTCTCACGGTCAATTAACATTTTGATGACGGTGCTCTTGCCGGCTCCTTAGTCTGCAGTCAGCAATTTGCAACAACGCAAGTAAATCCAGGAGGCAAAATATACCGGTCTGGCCGACAAAAGAAACCAAGCTAGGATATCGCTCTGTCGTTTCTCCCACAACTTGACTCTCATGTAGGATGTTGACGAGCCTGTTTGATGAATGCAGGGTCAATTCATTGGTTTCCTTGATGACACCAAACCAAGTGGTATTGAGATCTTTTGCATGGCGCTTATGCTGTTCGTCTTCGGTCGGCTGTCCGAAAATTTGTTCCAATCGATGGATAACCTCTTCATCCACTTTTTCATGTTGTCGACCGTCGATACCATATTTTCCGGGCTAAATTTAATTGTTAGAAATCCGGATTGTTTGGTGTAGACAGAAATAAGGTGAATGATGACGTGAGGGAAGTGCCCCGAAGGCAAATGAAGAGGTGGCAGATAGAGGCTCAGACCATCCAAATCGGTGAGAAAATGAAAGCCACCAACCTTGTGAGGACGTTGCTTATCCCAGCACGTATCGCAAAAGTAATCGCAGCACTGGACGCAGTTCCAGGTCTTGACAAAGCCGCCACATTCACAACATGGAGTTGGCTCTCGAAACTGCGGTTGTGGCAGATTCAACGGAGGGAGTCTTGGCGGTGTAGCTGATACTGGTTTTGATTTCGGGAGTCTCAATGGCTCTGGTATTGGTACTGTGGAGCGGAGACGGGCCGGTTTGGGGGGCGGGCGCGGACGGTCATCACGACCAGCCCCGCGAGATGGTCCAGATACTACCTCTGGCAGTTCCGAGTATTCGTAAGGCAGAACCATGGTGTTTATGTTTGGCTCTGTATTATCCGACAATTAATACAGAAGGAAATAACAAGAAAAATGTTGAAGGTAAAAGCGGGCATCCGGAAGCATCTTTAAACTGCTCCTTATCAACGGAAAGGCTTTACCGGTTCCCTACGACCCCTACGGAGCAGCCGAATTTAGACCAGGCTGTCTGTTCTTTGACGCAGCCTGTGTTTGTGCGCTGCATTAGTCTATTGATTGAAATGGCTTGATGCACCTAACGTCACAGCCTGATTTCGCAAAACCTCACAACACACCAAAGGTACCCCGGTTGCATAATAAACAGAGTAATTTTAATTTCAGTTACGTCAGAATTCATGAAAACACACCCAGCCATGAAGAATAGCGCGCCTTAAAGCGTGAATAAACTTTTGTCAGATCCCAACTTGATCGCCCGGGATCGACATGACCTCAACTGACAGCCTCGCCACTTCTCGGCTGAACACTAGTCCTGCACCCTGCATTCAGCCCAGCCACAAGCGCTGACTAAAATCAGGAGCATGTAAAAAATGCAATTTAACAAAAAGCCTCACCTCCCCGTGACGCCCTGATGAAAACGCGGAGTGATGTGGCAACGAAGGCGATGTCTCCCTCAGACGTCATGCCATACACGGTGATTAAGTCACATGAATATGGCTCTTGAGCTAATGTTCTAGCCCATATTAATGCAGATGAAATTGAGACAAGGTGAATTAGATGTGTAGCCAGGGGGGAAAGCAGGCGCAACAATGGCCGTGGCTGTGGTCGTCATTGGGGTTCATGTCACAGACGACGGGCGGTGCGAGTATGGGAGCATTTTGGTACCCATGGATGCTTGGATTGAGAAAGACCCTACCCGTTCTTGATCTCATGGGAAAGTTTGGCGGAGGTTCGGAAACGATCTCGCGGATCGGCGCTAGGTTCCCCAGCTCTTCGGAGACAAGACGCAAAGGATTCCAGTCGTCGCATTGACCGTAAATCATGAGCTTTGGGAATCAGGTATTCACAGACCACTACTTTAATTTGCCGGTTCCTCCGATGAGCAGCATTCTAAGTTGGAGTGAGCCACTCCCGGCAAGGCACCGGTTCTATCATGCCCAACTTCATAATCAATGTGCCTTAAAAAAGAGGAAGCAAACATCTTATTTGCACTATTGAATTCTGCCACCTTCTTAATTATCAGAAGTCACGGCTCTCCGACTGAACTATCAGCCTGCAATAATGGTTTAGCGAGATTTGCTGCCGTCACTGCGTCACATCGGGAAGGCCGATGTTCTAGAGTGTCGAGCAAACTGTTCTCGAAGGGGTTGTGGTAATGAACACCAGATTGATAGCGTCAAAATTCAGTATCATAATGCGAAATAAGTCGGATCATCTCTCAATCACCATAATAAGTCATTTGCAATCGCAGACACGCTCCAGATGCATGTCTCCACCCACATTCATAAGCGAGATATGCTACCCTATAGTGTTGATATTTTCTTGTAGAATGCGGTAGTGGCCGCATGAATTCTAGTCATCAGGAACAAAGTGTTGCCTGATGCAGTATATTAAAGCTTATTTCATAGTCTAAAATTTTCCTAGATTATACAATTTTGTTCTTTGTAATACGGTTGTTTTGAACGAAAGTTCTATGTTGCGAATGGTTGTGACACAAAGCGAGCAGTGCACCCAGCTAAGTTTACATCCATCCACGTTGGTGTCTATTTCTAACTATATATAAAAACAACTACGTGCACCCATCAAGGTGAGAATAGTATTATGCAAATGACATAGAAGTTTCTTTTCTGAGGGAATCAACAAGTCTTGCTTGTTTCCAATCAGCTGGTCCAAATTCACGCGACACGAAACAGGCACGGGCCATGGTCACGTGAATTCACGATCCCCTCATTCTGCAGCCGTCCGGACGAAGTCGTTTGGCTCCGTGCATCTTCATGCACTATGGCTATTCAAGCACTCTTCTACGAGTTCGATCCAGAGGGAGACGTTGTGTTGATCCTCAATACCACCCAATCAGCGTTTTGCTGGGTCAACGATGATGTCCTATGGCTGAAACCGGCGTCGCGGATAGATGGCGCGAGTGAAACGAGAAAATTTCCATCTGAGCCTGCCAAGCCACTGGCCAAGGAGGCCTTTCTCGACGAAGCAGTCGATCTGTCTGATACAAAGCTGGGCGATATTCCCTCCATCGTCTCTGGCTTGCCTGCTGGAAGGAGAGGCTCCACACCGGGCCAGGGTACGGAAGGATCCGTCGGAAACCCTGTCGAGACGGCGCGAGATGAAGAGTCCGAGCCCCGCCAAATCAGGGCCGAGATGCGAGTTTCTTCCCGCCACTTAATCCTCGCCTCACCGTTTTTCCGGGCCATGCTGAGTGGGCCATGGATAGAAAGCCAACCGGATAATTCTGGCACTCGTCGAATCGTGACGGATGGCTGGGATCTGGACGCTTTCGTTGTCTTCCTCAACATCATACACAACCGCACGCGGGCCGTACCAAGGTTCTTGGACGTCGAAACTCTGGCAAAATTTGCCATCATTATTGACTATTACAAATCTTATGAGGCTGTTGAGGTGTTTGCTGACATCTGGATTAAAAAGCTGAGACAGAGTGTCCCAGAGAATTATGGCAAAGAAAGTGGGCTTTGGGTACTCATATCTGCGGTGTTCCAGCAAGAAGAAATACTCGAAACAATGATGATGCTTACCGTGAGGCATTGCAAACAGCCTTTCCAACCGATTCAGATCCCAATCCCCGAATCTATACTGGGTAAGCAGCCTTCATAGTCATTACTGCTATGGCAACTAATGGTTTTCGCAGAGAGCATCAACGATAAGAGAGAACAATGCCTCAGCGATATTTTTGGTTCTATACAACAACTAACCACAATCCTCTTGAGTGTTACGAGATGCTACTATGAATGCTCTGCTATTCTACTCGGAACGCTACTTATAGAGCTGAGACAGAATGGTATTTTGAGTGCCCAGTTCCCAAGCCCGCCATTTCACGGTCATAGCATAGAATCCATCCGTCAGATGATTGAGAGATTCAGACGCCCGCAATGGTGCAGCATTGCATATCAAGGTCATCACACTTGTTCAATTCAGAATTGTTTGGCTGGCTCCATCCAGAGGATGGAGAAAGAATTGAATGACTTGATCAGGACCGGTTTTGGTCAAGAAACGGGTGATTAAGGATTGTATGATTGCTAAGTTAAAAAAACAAAAATTAATTCATTTTCTAGTTATGATTGCAACCAGCATTCAATTCAACCGCGCAAGTCTCGTATCCAAATGCAAGGTGCGAGAGCTACAAGGTGCGAGATGTGGCTTGGAGACCACTCAAGCAGCAGCAGCACATCAACGAACTCGCTTCCATCTGATTGTTGCGTAATTGAGGACAAGTCTCTTGGCGCCTATAATTTGCCAAGACTAATTCGCGATTTTCACTCGTGATTTTGAGAAGTTCCTGCCAAGACGGCCGGGCCCGAAATCTCACCGCATCTAGGAACAGCGAGATCTCATGGTGGCTGTGAGCTGGATCCTACGGTGGCTGTGAACCGCGACTCACAAAGTGATTGGACCGTATGCCGACCTCGTGCCATTAATGGCATACCACATGGAAACCACATGGCAACTGAGATTTTTTTTAGGGATTCTTTTTCTGGAAGACTTTTTTTGGGTACCTGTCAGAACCTAAGCCTCAACTTCACAGTTGAGCTGGAACTCACTGCTTGAGGCCCCGCAACCGAGAAGTCCTTGCATCGCGCAAGGATCCGAATCTGGATTTTGTACCACAAAGCATGCGAAATTTATTATAAATATCGGAATCGCATGGGCTGGTAAATTTTATATGATCTTGTATACTTCTGTTTCGTATGTGCGACGTGGTTTCATTGGTTGTGTTGATAAAAGAATTCGCTGATCGTGCTTGCTCCCACAGAGCATTTTGTTTTCTCTACTCAGTTAGATGGAGTCCACTGGGTCAATTGTATTGAGTACAGCGATTTACGCAAATTAGTTCTCGGGATCTTTTACTCAAGGTCGAGCCATCAAATCTGATTATGTAGGTCGGTGCTGTTTGTGAAGCGGTGTTTTTTTGGACAGCATTATTTGAATAGTGTCATGCAGGCAGCAGACATACACATCTAATTCCACATGGCAGATTTACATTTATTATCGTATGAAGTTGGACTGGAGGTTGATTGGTTCAAATTGACTTCTCTTGATGATTGACTAGATTGCAATTTTTGAAGAACTTTGCAGGTTGTAGCTTTCTCACTACCATGATGGCTCAAAAGCACAAGCGGCAATGCTTGGTCACAGAGTCAAATATTTAGATAAAAAATAAAATAAAAACACCTTGGAGATTCTCTGGCTCACACACAAAAGGCTGCTTAGGGCTTTAAATATGAGCCAGTTTTTGTATCTCACATGAACAATCGCCATCCCGCAAATGCCATCACTCCACTTCACCCCACACCTAACCGCAACTGCGTCAAAATAGCTCGAGTCATCATGGCACGTGATTTTTGTAGCTTTGCTTGATGTCCCATTCATTTTCGGCATAGCTTCTGGACTACTCCAAGAAATTTCACTAAAACCTTGGCCCATTGCATTTCTGCTCAGTTCCGTCTTTGTCGTCGCACGATTGAGCAAGCTCATTCTGCAGGACAGGCCCGAAAGGGCAGTCGAGCTTCCCAGGCGATTTCTAATTCTGATGGAGCTATGACCCGCACCTATGGAAGCTCTGCGGGTAATGTTGAGGTTAACTCAGCTTCATTCCTCCATCTTGGCCCGTGGTTTTCCCTGCTTATCTACCCCGCAAGACGTCTCAGAATGAGCTGGAAATCCAGCCAAATATCGCAAAGAGCTGTAAGCATGTACCAATAGGTGGCAAGAATGCGATTCGCCTCCTTTAGGCAGCAATTGGCAATCTTGCTTCTACTTTCTTATCGAGATTCGAGCGACGTGACAGATTCTCCGCATGGGCTCCCAAAAAAGAGGGGTCGCTTGGAGCAGTCTCTGTGCTGGCCCTTGTCAAACTGGCATTCTCCAACTAACTTGACTCTTTGTAGAGAAGATGATGATCAAAGATGGCTCAAAACCAGGGCCTGCCTACTCCACTATTGAGAAGTGAAGTGGGAGGAGCGGCCAGGTAGCATTGCGGATCACAACTCCAACAGGGCAGTCTTGCCTGCGCGCTAAATGGCGGTCAGTGCTACTGGACCCAGAACTCAAAATGGCACGGTTATATGCAACGGCACGTGGATCGGCCGCCTCAACTTCTCGATCCGACTCTGAAACAAAAGGCCCGCGGCGTGCTCCTGCTGCAACAAGCACATGCCAGCAGCGTCTTTGGGGTGCTGTCTTTAGGCGACATGAGCAACACACACCTGGAAATGGAAATGGACCCCTTTTTCGCGCCAGCAAAGGCGCGCGAGTCGCGAAGCCCGCGCGTCTTTTTTTCCGCGGCCTCAATTAGTCCGACTGCACCCACGGGAGCTTGCTCGAAGGCAAGCGACATCCCCACCCTGTGGTGTTTCGGGGTATCAATAGGGCGAATACGGAAATGCGGCACTAAAAACGCGGAGATATTGGAGAAAGTCGTGCTAGCGTCGGGGTAAATTGGGACCAGCCAGGATTCAACCGTTGCATTTAGCCTCGCGTGACCGGGGATGAGGGCCGGAGTGGCGCCGGAGTGGTGTCTCGTTCCGGGGTAGTCGCGGGGAGGTTGCGGGGAGGCCAGGATCAGCCATGGGCCGCCCGAGGAGCGTTCAGGGTGTGATAGGCCGGCGTATAAGATGTGAACCTGGTTTGCAGAGCATGGCCTGCCATAGGTGCGTCTATATGAAGAAAGAGAAGAAAAAAAAAAGCACGAACCCCCCCCCAGATGCCTAAATGTCTCTTCCAGTCCTGCTGAAATGAGCACCACCAGATCGATTCCCCAATTTTCCGACACCCGCTCCTACCACCACCCAACAACCTAGGACGCGGCCGCCAGGGGTGAACCATCAAGCCTTATGAACTGGTCCACCCGCCGCTCTTGCGTGTAGATCTTTTTCTTTTTTTTTCTTTTCGTTGTTCAAGCCTTCTTCTCCTTCCTTCACCTGCATTGTTCATTCCGGGCAAAAAACACCAATCCAATATGACCAACAAAGTCGAGTCGGGCTCGCCCGACGGCGTCACCGAGGCCAAGGGCGACAACGTAGAACACGTCTACGATGTCGAGGACACTGTGTACAAGTCCGATGCCAAGCAAGATGCCATCGAGGCAGAGAACATGGAGCACCAGATGACTGTGCTGGGAGCTGTGCGTGCTTACCCCATGGCTACGCTGTGGGCCTTTGTCATGTCCTGCACCATTGTAAGTTGCTTGATTTCCCCCCCTCTAGCTTTATCGCCGTCCAATCAGCAATTGCGGCTGACACTGTGCGTAGATTATGGAATCCTACTGCGTGTTCCTCATGGGCAACTTTATCGCCCTGCCAGCCTTCGCCAACGAGTACGGTATCTGGTCTGAGAAGTCGAACAAATATGTCATTGAGACCAAGTGGCAGTCTGCGCTTCAGATGGGTGGACCTCTCGGTGCCCTCATCGGAGTCTGTCTCGCTGGTCCCTTCACCAGCCGCATCGGGTACCGCTGGGGAACCATCTCGGGCCTCATGGCCCTGAACGGATTCATCTTCGTCTTCTACTTTGCCAACTCGCTCCCGGTCATGCTGGTGGCCCAGCTCCTCGAGGGCGTGCCGTGGGGAATCTTCATCGCCAACGCTCCCGCATACTGCAGCGAGATCGTGCCCATCAAGCTGCGAGCCCCGGCTACCCAGATGCTTCAGATGTTCTGGGCCATCGGATCCATCATTGTCGGTGGCATCACCTACCACTACAACGCCAGGCTCGACCCGACAGCATACAGGTGCGTCCTTCCTCCGCGCGGTAAAAGCTCCACCGGCTAATCAAGAGAAACTAGAATTCCCATTGCCCTTCAGTGGATGTTCCCCACTCCTCTAGCTATCCTCATCTGGCTGGCACCCGAGTCGCCCTG
The DNA here is from genome assembly GCA_013406985.1 of Calonectria crousiana. Classification (NCBI taxonomy): domain Eukaryota; kingdom Fungi; phylum Ascomycota; class Sordariomycetes; order Hypocreales; family Nectriaceae; genus Calonectria; species Calonectria crousiana. The sequence continues at coordinate 772,769 of VTGD01000015.1, read as the reverse complement.
GTGGCTGGCTCGAAAGGGACGCTACGAAGACGCAGCAAAGGCCGTGCTGCGACTGGGACGCAAGTCAATCATCAAGAACCCCAACGAGTCCGTTGCCATGATGCGTCGTACCATTGAGCTCGAGAAGGACGAGAAGGAGCCCAACCACCTGGAATTGTTCAAGGGCACCGACCTCTACCGCACCCTCATTGTTTGCGGTGTTTACGCTGCTCAAAATCTTACGGGTAACCTGATCGCTAACCAGGCTGTCTACTTTTTCGAACGTAAGTTATCGTCATCGCTGCATCAAGTGAATGAATGGCCATGCTGATTCAAGTACAGAGGCCGGCATGTCCACTGACACTGCCTTCGCCTTGGGTCTCATCACCTCGGCCCTGCAGACCATTTTCGTCATGCTTTCTTGGATTCTCACAACCTACCTTGGCCGACGTACCATCTACGTCTGGGGCTCGGGCTTCAACACCCTCCTACTTGTGGCCCTCGGTGTGGCCGCCTCCTGTGGCACGTCGACCGCAGCCTCTCTTGCGCAGGCGTCCCTCGGACTCATCGTCTCCGTCTTGTTCACGCTCGGACCGGCGCCCGCTTCATGGGTCATCATTGGAGAGACATCGGCTATTCGACTTCGCCCTCTGACGACCGGTATCGGACGTGGTTGCTACTACATTGTCAATATTCCTTGCATCTTTTTGGCCAGCTACATGCTCAACCCTACGGTAAGATTCCTCGCACTCGCAAGTTTTATAGTGACAATTACTGACGCAATTTAGGGCGGAAACCTTGGAGGCAAGTGCGGCTACGTCTGGGCCGGCACTGGTTTCGTTTGTTTGGTCCTGGCATACTTCTACTTGCCGGAGATGAAGGGTCGCTCTTATCGTGAAATTGACATTCTCTTCAAGCGTAAAGTCCCGGCTCGCCAGTGGAAGAACACGGTCGTCGATATGGAGGCCGATGAGTAGACAGAGACGCGGTTGCAAGGATGCCGGGCTTTATTTTGTCACATTAGAAGCCCGCTAAGAGTACTTAACACTTTGAATAACATTACATATTCACCTATATTGATTTTAAGCCATTGAATGTAGCCAATTGACATGCTGCAGTGATTAATCGAAGACCATGGCTGAATGAGAACATGCAGTGCTCATGCCCGATAGAGTATGGAGCTGTCTGGGGTAAAGTCATGAACATGCTTCCCAACTGCAGCGGGGGAAAAATGGGATGAAATAAGCATACCTTTTGGGTGGAGTGGAGTGGATGAAACAACGCATAGGGAGGGTGGTAATGTAACGTGGTACTGGCTGTACACGTGGCCAGCCGGGTGCGGACAGAATCCACCGGTTGGGTTCTGTGCATTGATCAAAAGTTCAGTGCCAAATAGAAAATTCCTACATATCGACTGGGACCCTTGAGCCTCTAGTCATTGGCTTGGTATGATTCATCACTGGATTGGACCTTTTCTTTCCATCTCTTGTAATAAATTCCAAATCGAGAACTCTTGATAACCTAAGCAACACGAACGGCAGCTACTAAAGCATCCAGAGCACTGCCATGAGATGCTCCATTGACGCCAATAACAGGCCCCGCCCAAGCAACGCCCATTTTATTGCTACCATCACGATTCTTTGTCCAAACAGATTCAGCGTTCCTCAAAATGAAGTCCCGAATGTCTGTATCTCCGATTACTTGATTGAGATACCCAAGATTTCTGACAAAGGCACCCTTAAACTGCTTGGCATCATCACCGCAGGCGTCGCTTCTCGTCTCACACTTGTCTACCTCCACCAAAATGCCATCCTCGTTAGATAGGGCTTTAATAGCGGCCTTAGCCAGGGTTCTGGCCTGGTTAAGAACTCCGCCGCCGAGGAGGGAGCCTTTCGAGAGCTCTACCAATGCACCCAGAATCACGCCTTGATTGACAGACCACGTCTGCAAGCCGTTGTTTTTGCATTGGGCGTCGAGACCGTCATTGATAAGGTTTTGGTTATTGATTAAACCGCTGCCCCTAAACCAATTCCACTCGGCGATTGCAATCTGAGCGTACTGTCGGTTGGAAGGGATGCGATTGGCTAACGATGCAGCGACGGCCAGGTAGAGCTCGTTTGCAAGAGCATTAACATCTTTGCGATCTTTGTTCCAATATATTCCCCCGCCACAAGGCGTGCCCGCGCCAGTTTTCATATCGTTAAAGATGTCGACGGCCTGTTCAAGCCAACTCTCGTCGCCAGTTGCATCGTAAGAATGAATGAGCGCTAGCGCCCACCAACCTTCATCGTCGTAGAACTGGTTGATGAAACCGGGGAACCTTTTGGGAGCATTTATGATAGTGTTTTGAATGGTTTGTGGGATGCCAGCTGAATTGCTAACACCAGGTTGGAGAATAGCAAAGTCAGCCAAGGTCGTCAAAGCATTGGCACTCTGCCACCAGGCCCCATCCCAAAGTCCGGTGTCATTGCTGTACCAATCACTGTTGAGCGTCTTGATCGCGGTGGCTGCATTCTGGGCGTACGTAGCCTTGGATTGGCAGTTTGCTTGATTTGCACCCAAGGATGTAAAAACCAAATAGGAAACGACTTTTAGTATAGATGGCCTTGGCATCATGCTGAATACAAAAAATGTTGGGTTAGTTGAGGCTTGCCAAAAATTTAGGGAGTCAAGGATGGGCAAAGGTAAATTCTGGAACACAAGTCGGACGGGAAAATCAAGCTTTATATTGAAGGTACGTCGTCTGCGCCAGCGTATACACATGACTACGGTAGATGACGGGTGCTGTCCACCGCTGATCCTGTTCCAGTCATTGCTTTTCGTATCTCAAAGGCCCGTTTGCGAAAAAGGCCACTGACGTAGTAGAGAGACCTTAGTAAATTAGTGGCGTCTTTCTTCCTTGGAAAATTACCGTAAAAGCTCGCCAAATCGGACTATGGAGTGGAGACCAAAATGTCCCCATAAATGTACAAAGAACCAATCAAAGCTATAATTAGCAGCTAAAATGCGGGAGAAAAACTAAAAAGCTGCTCCACTCCATAGTCCGATTTGGCGAGTTTTTACGGTACGAACGACCACTTTCTTGGGGCTAGCTATTAAGTCGGCCCGATCACTAAGAATCACCTATTTACTCGACTGTTAGTGTGTAAATGTTATGTACTGTCATGAGAAGGTTTTCATCCATATTTAGCCATCTCGGCTAGTAATATGATGATGGTTACCTTAGTGCTTGTGTCACATTGACGGCTACGGCAAAAGTGAAGTGACACTCCGCTAATGCGTAGTGCAATAGTGCCTTATATCTTGTGATAGCTTGCCTTCTTCAGAGTAATATATGCTATTTGACATCATATCAAACACCGGCACAATCCAATAGTCACAGTAATATGTCTTGTAAAAAGTGACACAGCCCACGACTGTAGTGTCATGTGACGAAGTATCCATGCCAGGTCAATTTCCGATATAGCTACCTATTGAATATGTCCAGTGATGAGGGTATGATGCTTGGATGGCATTTTGCAACACCGTGACCGCTCATGATAATCCATGTTACCACCAAAGAATAAGTCACTCTTCCGAGAATGACTCGTAATTACCACCAACCTTGTCTGTATTTTACATGTCATACGGTTCCGCTTTCATATCAAACCAAACTTGGTTTCGAGCTCGACTTTCGGCACATGGCTGTTGCTTTGTTGAAGGAGCGAAAGAAAAGCTTTTTAAACTGGACGGGTATTTGGACTGAATGCCAGCTCCTAAAACGTTCCACTACTTTTTTCAAATGAACTTTATTACACCGCAATGTTCCAACCGATGCGCTCTATCCTCATACAGGAGGCACAGGAGGGTTGAAGTTGAAACAAACTCCACTGCAGTAGGCTCCTGGGTCGCCAAGATCGCAATTGCCACCGGCTGGGGTACAATTTAGAGACGCGCACATATTCTCGTTGCATATCCCCGAGCAGCACTCAAGCGCGTTTGTGCATGATTCTGTATCAGGTTGGTCAAAATTGCTTCGAGCAATGTCCACCGTGGGCATCACGTACCTTGCAGACCTTTGCAAGTAGCTGCAAGGGTTGTGAAAGTTGTCAAGTCTGAAGTCTTGGTCGTTGAGCCAGGGGTTGAGGTTGTCAAATCGGAGATCTCAGTAGTTGAGTCTGAAGTCGCAGTCGTTGAATCGAAGGGAAAGATTGTTAAAGTCTGATGTCGACGTGGTCAACTCAGACATTGACGTGGGCAAGTCGGGGTATGCCGAGGTCGTTAGGCTTGATGACAGCAAGCATCGTCCCGCGCTCGCAGATGTCACGCTCAACACCAGGAGACGGAGATGTTAGACTTGATGAAACGCATGATTCGTGGTAGGAATGCAGGGAACAGGCAGTGGTACGTAAAATCCTTGTAGAGACGATTGAAATATTGGGACTTGAATAAACATGCAGCATGTGCAGGAGATTTCAGCCGCACTGCAAGTGTCGGGGATCTGGAGGAGAGTAGCTGATCTAAATCTTACTTTAAGACATGCAAATTACTGGTTGCAAGGGTTAAAAATCCATTGTGGGGGACTTGGTGCAAGATGGTCGACAGAGGTTGATGCTTGAAGTATTGTTAGCTCCGACCCACACCGACAGGGGAGTCAGGGAGGTCACTTTTCCGCTTTGAAGGTCTCAACGCCCAACGCGTCTTGCACCACCATTAGCATCAAGATGAGTGGCTCACAGCAGCTGGATCAAACCCAGCTGTTTCTTCAAGCTCAGAAGCAGCAATTTGAACACTTCACCCAATAGCTCCTTCACCAGTAGAGGTAGTAGGAGCTCGAACCGACCCAACCACTCCTTGGCCAACAACGCACTGTACAGCAACAGCTCAAGCAGCAACACGAGCAGTTCCTCCAGCAGCTACAGGAGTGGCAGCCAGTACGAACCCCATCACCACAGCCTGCAACACGCACCCGCCGGTCTGACCTCAGCCGCGATGAGCGTATTAAAATTGAGGCCCTCCACGAGGCCGACTGAACCTACAAACGAATTGCCATTCGCTGGATTGTTATACTAAAATAATGTAAAAACTTATTTACTTCTGAATAAAAAAAATAAAAAAAACAAGCTGCAGGCTCAACCGGGTGATCCAGGAACCAAGCCACAAAGGTGGCACACAATTAGAGCTATACAAATGGGTTGGTTGTGAAAAACGTATCGCCCTGACCAAAAGAACAAATACCTTAATGTCCTCTTCCAAACAGGAATTTGCCCTTGTGAATCGGAGAAATGGTTAGCTTCTTACTGTTTATCACCCAAACACAGCCTTGAGATAATGCTTCGTTCATATATTGGACTTTGATGCCGATGGAGAATGCAGTCAATGAACAGTCTTCCTAGCTCGACCAGCTGCTAGGGAAATGCCAGGCTTACAATGTTACCTCGATAAGGATCCGTAACACGGGTCTAGTTTCTGAGCCGACTAGCAATATATCTTATCAAGACCAGCCGTATTTTATAACATCCTGAAATTATTTCCAGCAATAAATGGTGCAGCTTGCTAGCCTTGATAGCCAAGGATTAAAAAAATGTACATCAGCACAGTGAGCAATTTTTCAATGGACTTTTATACAACAACAAAATAGAATTTAATACTATATAATCTTTGTTTTGTCGCAAATCTAATTATTTTTAGTCCTGTGGCTATCTCAATTCCGTTTACAAGTGGCCCAAGTTGTTCGAAAAGTCTCGCATGCTCCAAGCGAGGCTTATGTAACAAGAGACAAACCCAAGGGATAGAGATTTTTATATCTCCCTTCACACAGAATACTTGTTCTCTAAACTTAACACAATACAACATATCATAGCGCTAACACAAGTATCCCATGCGTTGTAAACAACTCTCCCTGTCTATCCTTAATTTGTATGCTTTCTCCACTTTGAGGCGCTCGCTTTCGTTCTTTTTCGTTTCATGAAGAGCGTTATATATAATGTTTACAACTTCGTCTGTATTGAAACGTATCCAGGACAAACTGGTGGAAACAACTGATTGCTTTACCCGGGCTCCGTGGAGGATCATTAGTGAGGCGATCTTTCCAACGATCTTCTGAACTCTTTCATCACATGAGCCAGACTGAAAGAGAATGGCAATAATGCAAATGAACAACCCCCAGGGTGTTGTGAAGGAAAATCCACTATGAGGAAGAACTGCCTTGATGTAATTTGGGTCGGCGCCTTTATCAAGCAGAGGCTCAACCATGTTGGCATGTAAATTTGTTAACGACAGTGGATCGGCTAAGAAAGAGAGTTGCAACGATGGGTAGGCAGAATTAACGCCAAATAAGGCGTAATGAAGAGGCCTAGCCCACCCAACTGTGCGATAGTATGACCGGGGAAAGCGATGGATAAGTCTTAACCTTGCTTGGTGCCAGAAATCGTAATTACGAAGGCCACCTTTTTGCGATCCAACCAAGCAATTGTTCTTTGCCTCGCTTTTGGCGTATGGCAAAACTCCCCAGTATGTAGTCAGACAGAGAAACTTATCTGTTCCGTTTAGAGCCATATTCACGTCGTCCCAACGCGAAGGCCCCCACAACACCTTATTACGCTCCTCCGAGACCATTATGGCACACTGAAGAATACGTAAGAGATGTAAAACATCAGCCTCGTGTGCTGTGGCAGCTCTGGCTGCATGATACATGCAAATTGATATGAATTCGTTTATATCACCACCAAAACCGCTGAGGCTCCATACTTTGAACAATACGACACTAGCTGCCAGAAGCTTGGCATGAGTATCTTCAGAAACCACCACAAGCTTTTGTTGCGCTCTAGGGCTTTCGATATAATCTTTCACTGTCTTGTGGAGATAGTGAACTCTTGTGTTGAAGATGATTGAAAGATCGGAGGATCCTTGATGATGCCGATCTACTTCGATCAAGCCTTTACAGCGACTATTGATTCGAAGTCTCATATCCTTGAGCCTATCTTTCAGCGTTTCAGTTTTAGCAGACTCTTCGTCCATGTCCGTGACAAATTTCGTGAGAGAATCCTCATCGCAAAATGACAACAGCAACGCTAAAGGAGGCTCTCGGCATGATTTCAGTCTAGCAAAATACTCGGAAGCGTGCCTTTGATAGAATGGATCCAAGCCATCTAGGATTCTCTAGTAAAGCCTCTCCAAATCGGACGGTAGGAGGTCCAATCTCCTCCTCAGGTCGCTAATTCTATCACCAAGGCCCATTCCGGCAAGTAGTGAGTTGATGACTAAACTAACCCACAAAAACACACCACATGCCTTGGTAATGATGGTCTCAACCAAAGCATTCGCAGCCTCTTTTTCTTTTCGTTGGAGGTCGGTGAATCTTGAGTCTTCATGAAATCTGGCATGGACATAACGCTTGATGTCTCTACGAGTGAGATCTTCCAGCTGGAGACTTGGGTTATTCTCAAAAGCCTGACTAAACTCAACCCAAGGCCTGCTGGAAACACATAGCTTGATAGTAGATTCAGAAACAGAAATAAGCTTCTTCAAACTTCGCAGAAGCTCAGATAGGTCTCCGGTGAATTCGTCCAAGCCATCCACGAACAAAACAACCGTTGCAACCGAGCTAATATGCGACACAGCACGGTAGAGCATATCCCAGAGCTCCTTTTCCGTGAACGTGTTTGGCTCCTCCCCGAAAAGGGCCAAAGCCTCCCATTTGCTAGGGGAAGCAAATGGGATAGACTCGGGATGATGGTTAAGCAATTGTGCCAAAAGAGTGAGGAGGAGTCCGGTTTGGGATTTTTGGGTGGTGGAACCCGAAGCCCAAAAATAGAAAGAGGCAATGGCTACAGGCCTTGCTGGATCGCCGTTCTTTATGTATTGTTCACAACGAGGCGGCGAATTTTCTGAGCTGTGCTCCGCTGGCTGGGTGATGAATTTCATCAACGTGGATTTACCAGCACCGGCTTTTCCAGTAATCCAATAGATCTGCTCGTTGGACTCCAGCCAGGTTTTGAAGTTGGACCAACGGACATTCTCATCATCAGTGTGGTCAAATACCCATTGGAATGTCTTTATGTGTGCTTTTAGGATACCCTCTTTCCTGTCTTCGATGCCCGAGTAACGCAATTTCGAGAGAAATGCCCCAGCTATCATGTTCCGGTGGGTGTTAGACATGGAAATATTTGGAGGATTTTGAGTATTAGCTTGGCCCTCATAGATGGTATCAAGTAAGCCTTGCCGAAGATTGATCTTTAACTCTTCACGGCCAGGGTCCGCCAGCTGTCGTGAGAGGTATTCGATGACGGTTGATCCGAATCCTGACGTAGAGGTCGATAAGGGTCCGTTTGATTGAATCCCTCGACTGTCCGTGATTGCATTAAGCTTGGCGAAGATCTGTTCCTGATTTATGAGGCTTCTCGATGCTTGGGTTCTTTCTCTTGGTTAACTCCTGAGCAATCGTGCCGTACCCTTTGTGGACTCACCTGATAGTCAAAACGAAACCGAGCATGAGTTGTTGGCTGAACCTGCCTAATCGATCCTGCAGGTCATCTGTTTTCCCTCTATTCTACTCCATCTTGAATGCGGCTATTGCCGGCTTTCTTTTTCGCTTTCTATGAGCAGCGGTGACATTCTCGATCGCTCGCAGCATATCCCTCAAAGTTTCGGCGCATTCCGTCGCCAGCTGCGCATCATCACTTTCTCCGGACCTGTCCCTGGCTGTCTTTGCTTCGTTTAAGAGACTATTCACAACGGCGTTGAGATTTCTGGACGCGATTTGGAGATCATCGAAGCTTTTTGCCCCATCTGAAGCTGCTTCAGAAAGCTTTTTCGCGGTGTTGACGAACCTCGCACCGAAATCAACAACCTGCAAGACACCAGTAGCCAAACTGAAGATTTCCGCCATGGCTAGGTAAATAAACCAGACTCGAGAACTTCCTGTTTTTTTTGGGATAAAGGTTGGGATTCAAAACGAAAGAGAGCCGAGACGGTTGCTGAAGGAGCGTCAGAAGGCGGGGAATAGAAGAAGCAGTTTGACAAGGCAACAGCCTGGTGAGGCTGAGGCGACAAGTGGCGCCAAGCCAAGTCTCAGCTGAATATTTGGCCAATCAAGATGTACCACGTTTCCGTAGACGTTTAATTTGACCATTGATTGCTGTGTGAACTCCTCGCTCACATGTGAGAGTGTGCTTGCGCCACTGAACATCGCCCTGCTGTATCCCAAGGCTGGATATGCCTTCCTCCTGGTCTATTGTGACAGTGTATCAAGTTGTACGGAAACTTGCAGATCTTACGTGCTTAATAAATTGGCTAGATTTCGGAAGCATTCGCTCTTCACTCCTCAATCTTCTATTGTAGTTTCTCCATCATGAACAACCAGCCCCTGTGATCTGTTGGGTCAACCATTAATGTAACCCTGGAGCTCATAATTGATGAACAGGGATATTTAACAGATACGGCTGTGATGAAGTCATCCAATCATGTGTAGGGTGGAAGCGCTAAAAGTTCGCGAACGATGCAGGGGTAAGTGGGGCCTGAATTCAACCTGCTGTCGAGCGCTAAGCAGCTTCTTCTGCCCTCAATGAAATGAAGCCTGATTTGGCATCTGATCCTCTTAGCGCATACAAAACCACGGTCGAGTTAGTCACCCAACCTATCTCCAGCTAACCCGCCATCGCGATCATCTCACGAAGCCCGCGACATGGCAGCCCCCGTTGTCCGCTCACCGCATTTGGCCCGGGACTCGGAAATCCCCACCACTCTCTCAGACACAGTTCGACCCATGAATGACCTGAGTCCCCGTGAAGAATTTGAGGCTGCCCGCGTTGGTGAAAGCAAATGCCGATCGACAGTAGAAGATGACTTTGCCAACAGTACAGCCGAAAAAGGCCTTGGCCCAATTCCAGATTCCATCGGCCTGGGTCACAATGCATCTCTAGACTCCGGGTCAGACAGGTCCATCGACTCGCTGACTGAAAACAAAGACAGTCCACTGAGCCTTGCAAATGAGATTGGAGGCATAACTCCTCAAGTTTTATCCAGACTATCTTTCAAGGGCATCGAGGATTTGGCTCCACGAATAGTGGAAGTTGCAAGACAAATCCACAAGGACACAGATGTCATCGAAGCATCGCTCGCCAGTCAGAAGCTCTTGACGGAAGAGCAAGCGAAAACGTTGGCTGAAAAAGTGCGGCGCATTGATAATCTCACCTCCTCGGAGGACGTCAAATCCCTCATCGCTAGTGGTGCAAAGTTGTCCCCGGAAGACTGGCATGAAGCAGTGACAGCTGCTCTGGAGTCGAAGAATCAGAAGTGCCTGATTGCGCTGATACAATGTGAGGCAAACTTCAGCTTCCTGCCTCCCCGTCAGTCGAGATTCATGTCTGCTTTGACGTTTGCGGCTTCTTCTGGAAATGAACCCGGGGTCTGGGCACTATTTTCTGCTGGTGCTAGTGTAACCCCGTATTCGTACCAGGAAAGAGAGGGCATGCTTGGCGATAGCAACATAGAAGATGTTCTAATTCGCCGAACACCCTTAGTCGAAACCCTCACTCACGGACATACGGATATTGTACGATTTTTACTAGCAAACGGCGCGAATCCTTGTGAATTTGGGGTGGTAACCAAGGGGCAAAGCCCATCCGAAACACATTCACCACTGATGGCTCTTCTCATGACGCGTCCGCGCCCAGAAGTAGATAATATTACCTTACAGCAAGACTCATCCCAAGATAGTATGGAGCGGTCCTATTTTCGCCTACAAGAAGAGAAATTGAGAATGGGTGATCTTCTCATCGATGCCGGGGCCAGCTGGAATATCCCTCACCCTGGTCTACCGTGGCATAATCACATGCCAGTTTATCATTTTTCCAATCCTTTTCAACTTGCTGTATGGCTGGGTCATGATGGGATATTGGCCTGGCTTGCTGATAAAGCTCCCAGAGCATGGTGCGAGAAAGCCTTCGCCATGAATTTGGCAGTTGTTAAAACCCAATGGAAATGCTTTGATATTCTCAACATGGTGCCTTATAGGTTGGACGAGAATTTGCATTATTTGATAAAGTCTTACATGACTTGCGAATACGGTTCGGACATGTCATGGGATGCGTTTTCTCGTGCAGTCAGGGAATTACTCAAGACGGGCCTTGATCCTGAGCGTAAAGTTGAATTTCAGTATTTTCCGCGAGTGGCGAGGCAACCAATTATCAGAAACTATATTGTGGAAAAGGTGTCTGCGCGGGGACTGGTAAAACGCATCAGCTCAAAATGCGACCGAGGCATAATTTTAGAATTATTGAAAGGGTGATCTTTCGTTGGAAATACGACCTTCACAGCGAGTGTCCATTACCACAATTCCGTCTCAACTCTTGCGCAACATATCACAGAACAATTTCTGTCCGCGCCAAAATTGATGAACTGGAGGTCTTGGGCTTACTTGTTGTGAGGTAACGTATGATAAGATAGACATCGACAACTGAGATAAAAAGCGTGGGCTTATAACAGAGGCCACATCTTCACAAGAGCTTGCTTGCTGCTCTCATATTTTGCAACAGTGACCGAGTGAACGCGTTGAAATTATCAATAATCGACCAATAATTCAATTCTCACTACTCTGTCTGCGAAGCATAAGGGGTGATAGGGTAGGTAAATTGGTAGCCGTATTTGAAAATGTTTGAGAAAGACGTGTGCCTACGTAATCTACCCATGCAGAGTGAAACGGCTCGTGCCACCCTTAACCCTGCTTCCCGCCAGAGATTGGTGAAGAGCAAAAGAACACGCCCCACTGGGGATCTCGTTTTAAATTATGCTTAGTGGATATTCGGAAGGTTTACGATTGGTTGACCACAAAAGTACAGCTGAGTAGATCTAGGGAAGCATTGGCGTTGCACTTGTGATGACGAAGCCTCTCAACGCTTGCCCTTGTTGCAAGGGAGCAGTTGTCATAATAAGTGTTAAGCACAAACCATACCGCATGCCTTAGTCTTCACGCATATCTTGGCTGCGAACTAGCCAAAGAAAAGGAGTTTGTCTGTGCGGCCATATGAGTTCGTATGAATGGAGCAAAAAAGATTTCGTTGGTGCGGACTGATAACATGATAATGGGATTGCCCATCTCGCCTTGTTCGAGCGGTGGAGACGGCTATTTAACTGTTAAGCGAAGTAGAGTTATTGCATTTATCATGTTTTGTGCTACAATTGCTCACTATCCTCGACATGTGACTCTCTGTCGCAACGAAAGAACTTCATCTCCAATCACCACGCAAACATTGTAATCAATATCCCCTATCGAGTATGCTCATCGGTACCATGTAACCCCGCATGAATTGCAAGGTGGCAATTGACTCAAAAAGCTCGACTGCTGGGGCCTTCGTACGTCACCTTCAGCGCAATAATAGGATCCGCCAACCAACCCCGTGGGCGGCGCATGGAGACATAGGGAAGAGGAATTACGCGTTTCCAGTGCTTGGGTCATGATGTCGAATCTAAGGGGCTCGGATCGTCGTTGACCTTGTCATTTGGCTTAACAGCTATGATTATAAAAGATCGGGACATCTCTCATGTTCTCGACTGTTCATCAACTTCCTCTCCAGCATCTTCTACCAAGCCAACTGCAACAAAACATCCTGGTAATTTTACTCGAAGAATCTTCACATCTCAAAATGGGCTTCTACTTCATCTCCACGGCCGCCCTTCTGGTTGCCAATGTTGTTGCTCACCCCGGCCACGATGTCAGCGAAGAGATGGCTCACCGACGCGCCTTCAAGCGGGCTTCTCGTCGTAGCGACCTGAGCCACTGTGCCGCCAAACTGGAAGCTCGCGGAATCCAGCATCGTAACATGATACGTCGTTCTGCCATGGCGAACGCGCTCAAGAAACGCAGCTTCGAGTCTGTCGTCGCTACGGACCACAACGAGACATCCCAGGGATACAGCGTCCAAACTTCGGTCGACACCCTGTTCGCCGATAGCAACTCTTGCATCCTCACTCCCAAGGTCACTGATGGTCCTTACTGTGAGTATATCCTTGACCCTCCTTTTGGGCCTTGAAACAAGTAGGGCATAAAATACCCATGGGTGCCCAACAATCGGGTTACCCAATTTACCCACGGGCCTATATGGGTAGTATGTAGCTACCCGCGGGTACCTATGGGTAAGTATGTTTATTTACTTCTGAATAAAAAAAATAAAAAAAACAAGCTGCAGGCTCAACCGGGTGATCCAGGAACCAAGCCACAAAGGTGGCATACAATTAGAGTTATACAAATGGGTTGGTTGTGAAAACTTATTGCCCTAACCAATAGAACAAATACCTTAATGTCCTCTTCCAAAGAAAAATTTGCTCTTATGAATCGGAGATATGGTTAGCTTCTTACTATTTAAGATGTCTCAGAAAGGCCCAGAAATAGGGAGTCGGCTAACATAATCAACGAATCAAAAGGGCGTTTAATACAAGTGTGTGTGTGTTACAATTGGGGTGTTACAATTCGAGATGGGTAAGTATGTACTACCTAATCTACTTATAAATATTATATATATTTATTTATAAAATATTTAAAAATAATTAATAAATTTAAAATATTATTATTATACTTATTTATATTTTTATATATTTCTTTTTTAATTTTTCTTAAATTATTTAATTATTTTTAAATAGCTCATAATTTTCTTGGGTAGCCCATGGGCTACCCAAGAAAATCGCGGGCTACCCATGGGTACCCACGGGTCGGGTATTTTACGCCCTAGAAACAAGTTTGAACAGAGTGCTGGTGGATCAAGATGTGTCTGGTGAATATGTCCGGCGAGACATTAGCGAGGACCAAGAGGGTGTTCCCATCACTCTTGACTACCAAGTCATCGATGTCGATACATGCGATCCCGTTCCCAACGTCTACCTTGAGATTTGGCACTGCAATGCCACCGGCGTCTACTCTGGCATCGATGGTGGCCAGGGTGGTCTCGACACGACCTTGCTGCGCGGCATCCAAGAGACTGACAGCGACGGCGTCGCCCAGTTCGACAGCATCTTCCCGGGCCACTACACCGGCCGCGCCACCCACATCCACATTCTTGTTCACTCCAACGCGACGCTGTACCCGAACGGCACCCTCGGCCACGACAACACCGCCATGCATGTCGGCCAAGCATTTTTCGACCAAGCGCTCATCTCTGACGTCGAAGCCCAGTCTCCCTATACTGCGAACAAGCAGGAACTGACGCAAAACGCTAGCGACGACATCCTCGAGGAGGAGGTTAGAATATACGTTGGCACATGTCGACGGGGGGGCAGCAAGCAGGAAGGAATGAAAGGGGTGTTTACCTGTTTGCGTTGTGTATTTGAAACTCTTGAATCGCAAGAAAGTATTATGAAAATAAAAGAACTGGTAGCAAGTTTTACAGTTAATTCTCTCGGTAACAAGTTCTCGGGCTCAGTAAACTGAATTGTTGGACGGAAGGCATCGCGGGTGGTGTAGTTGATGGAGATCTTGGATCATAAATTCTGTGCGTTGGGGCCAACTGGTCTTGGCAAGAAGAAGCACCTCAAGTAGTGAGGGGCTAACTTTATCTCCTATTCACAAAAAACAAAGAATTTTCTTTTTGTAAGAGGATGTTAAGGCAATTGTTCCTTTGGTCAGGGTATTCAGATTCTCACGACCAATTCTATTGTTTCAACTTAATTGTCTACTACCTTTGTAGCCTGATTTCTGGATCACTCGGTTGAGCCTACAGTTTTTTTTTTCGTTTTAGCTAGAAGTAAGCTAAATCTTGATTGTTATAGTTTATGTTGATACAGCCAGTCAGTCATTATGACTTTCCATGGGAGTATTACGTACACGCAAAAGTTGGGTTGTCATAGTTCCTTCGGTCCACAAGTTTTCCCTCCCAATGTACCGCTTTCATATCAATTAAATCCATCCAAGAGACGCTCCATACCATTTTTAGAATACATAGCGGCGTGTGTCTGGTCTGGTGTGGTACTGTTTAGAAGGCAGAACTCCAGGGTCAGGTGCCCAAAGACGGAGCGGACAGGAACAGAGCGAAAGTAGTTACTACAGGTAAATTTTGGGATTTTATCCGATTTTATTATTACATAAAGTCGAAGTAGTTGCTGATAGCATGGTATCTGGGATACGCTGACCGTAGGCTATCAGCTATTTAGCTTCCACTAGTAGCTTCCACACGCAGAAGCGATAGTAGTACATGGTTGTGGTATCATATGCTCGTGGAGACTTAGTGCTGCTTCTTGGCAGCCTTAGCGTCAGCCATAGCCTGCTTCTGAGCAATGGCCTGGAGTTCGTTGAAAGCCTCAGTAACCTTGACGCTGGCGGCCTGGGCCTCGGGCATGTCCTGGGCGATATGAGCCACCAGCTGGTCCACGGCGCTGAAGATGCTGCCTATAACAAACTTGTTAACACTTTTTTCCCTCGCAGGTTCATCATCAAGTCACGTACCCTGAGCAAGCTCACGCTTTCCGCCGGCGAAGCCAGCGAAGCCAGCCAGCTGCTTCAGGAGGTTGCTGGTGGCGGTGCTGGCGCTGTTTGCCGCAGGTTTGGCCGCACTGGAAGAGCTCTTTCCGGCCGATGCGGAGGAGGGAGTAGTATTGGAGCTCAAGCCGCCGAGGAGGCCGTTTAGGAGGTTGGACACCAGACCGACGACCTTGTCGATGAGGGTGCCTTTGACGGCGACATTGATGCCGCCGCCCGTGGCGCGGGCGACGAGCTCCTCAAAATCCGCAACATCTCGCTTTCCGTCGGTGGGCTGGCCAAGGGCGGCCAGGAGCTTGTCGATTCCGAGCAGCTTGTCGAACAAGCAAGACTGCTCGGCCTGTTCGGCCTGCTCGCGGATCACAAGGCCGTTGTAGTCGGGGTCGGTCGGCTCCTGGGCGGTGGGCAGGGCGACAGCGGAGGAGACGAAGAGGGAGAAGACGACGGTGCTGAACTTCATTTTGAGAGATGTAGAAAAGGTTTGTGAATGAGTGTTTGATTAAAATGAGTGTCTTGGTAATGAGCGTAGTGCGTAAAGGAGTGTGGGTGAGTTAAGCACGATTGTGAGTGTGAATGTGAGTGGTGAGTGATGATCTTCTAACTCTGGTCGACTTGTCTTCCTTTATACTTGCAAGTCGCTGCGATGCATGCAGCCTTTGCTTGGTGTTGTTGCCAGCTCGCCAAGTATCATGTCTCGGCCGGTTTTCGGTCGCATCGCGTTGAACAAGTTTTCCAGAATATCAAGCAATACATGGCAAAAAGGGTGTGGACAAAGATAGCATATGGCCCAATGAAACGGGATAGATAGATGCTAGGGACTGTCATTGCACATCTTGGAGCATAGCAGGGCGTTCCCAGAAAGGAAAGAATCTACATTTTGCGAGAAACTGGAATGTTAGTCTGAGAGCGTGGGTGATTTGCAGACAGATAAGAGATTTGGGAATAAATACTAAGAATATCACAAGAAACTCTCTATATTTACTCTTGCGTCACGAGCAAGTCCAAACAACTTTTTTTTTATAAGTGGGCGATCCATCAACTCTCTTTCCCAATATGGAAAATTTACTAGGCCTACAACTAGAGCTTCAAGGAGAAATCGCCCCGCAACCCGAAATGGAATGCGACGAGATACCATGAGGCGATTCAGAATGGAATGGTCGAGCTGTTAGATCCCGACCCGCATCAGAGTCTCAGCCAGGTCTCGGGAGATCCCCTGCCAACGTCAACAGCATACCAATCTCTACTGGCGCAACTCGATCTTCCGATGCCAAGGGCGATCATTTTCCCTGTGTAGGACAGTGTGGAAGGGGCAGACGATGGAATTGGCCGGCCGTTGCGCGGGAGACGGGCAGCCGTTGCGCTAGCAGGCGTCGGTCTAGACCGCGGCCGCGCCGGTGAGGTCATTTCTTGGGGGCCGAAGACGGGGGTGGCACTTATTAATTGGGCATTCCAATGAAGAGAAACCCAGGGTACGCCATCTGTCCAGCGTGCAGCAGCATCGGCACCGGCTGTCCGGCATTCTCGGCCAGCGAAGAGTGGAGGTCAATCACCCTGGTGGTGTTGTATCCGAAATTTCGCTTCGAGTCTGGCACCATGCTTGTTGCGAGCGTCAATAAACATGTTGATGGATTTGTTCGAGATATAAAGACGGCGAGAGGATTGGCGAGCAGCAGTTCATGTCCTTGGTGGCAAATTTTGTGTGAATACTAGAGCATTGTGGAAATGGTTGTTTTGACGCGTTGGCAGATCAGGGCCTTCATGGAGACAGCCAGGGAGCCCCCATCAACCAACACCATGTCGAGCTGATCACGATTAGTCCTGCAATCTTTATCACCCATTCTCAGCGTGGAATGCCGCTATTCTGCCTTTGGATATTTATTTGAGCTAAAGGCTTCTGGAAATTATCTTGGAAGCTTACTGAGCGGCCCAGACTGTCGTCCCATCCTGACTCCTTATTTTCGGTGCAGCCCATGACTCTCGCTGACAGCTTACCGACATTGAACGGTCGCGTCCCCTCAGCGCTTGTTTCAGGATGCTCAACGCCCATTTGTGGAATTTCCGCTCCGGTAGCATCTTTTGTGGTCCGTGAAACACCGGGTTTACGTGTTCTCGACCCCTGCCAGCGTCCATGATCCCGGCGCGCGACGAGAGCCATGGTTTCACACCCCGGCGACCTGCCACTGAGAGCCCTGCAGCCCAATTAGTTGGAAACAGGCTTCGCAAGAAATGATTTGCAGTCGGTCGAGGTTATCATCCGGTGTCGCCTGGATCCCGGAGCCGATCACACCAGCTGCAGCTTGTCCCACGCTGCCGGCGACTTGATAAAAAAACTCGTTTCCCTGCCAAGCCATCCGTTTGTTCCATCGTGTTTGCCTGTTTCTCGTGCTGTCCATTCTTTTTTTTCGTGCCTGTGTGTGTGTATGTTTTCGGTGCTGCAATTGACTTGCGGCTAATTCCATTCCTTCGTTTCTTCCAACCCGATCTTTCATCAATCGTTTACAATGGTTCGACTGGGCTTATCGGCTCTCGTGGCCACGGCATTCGGCCTGCAGGCTGCTGCACAGCTGAGCGGCACCGTCGGCCCCCTTACAACCCGCGCCGTCAAGGCGGCCAAGAAGACGTGCAACATTATGGACTATGGTGGTGTGGCTAGCGCCACGACGGATAACAGCCAGGCCATCAGCGATGCTTGGGCTGCGTGCAAGACGACGGGAGGAGAGGTGTACATCCCCGAGGGTGATTATGGACTGGGCACATGGCTGAAGCTTTCTGGCGATGCCATGTCGTTCCGACTGGATGGTACCATCTATCGCATCGGGTAGGTTGCCAAGATTTTGAGAATTGGATTCTGGCTAACGTATCTTCAGCACCGACGCTGGAAACATGATCTTCTTCCAGCACATGTCCGACTTTGAGTTTTACAGCAGCAACTCCAAGGGTGCTGTCCAGGGCTATGGATACGAGTTTCACAAGAGTATGGACTGTTGTCATGGAGGTTTTATGTGTAGATTTACTGACTGTTATCAGACAACGAGTACGGACCGCGTATTCTTCGCTTCTACGACGTCAACAACTTTTCCATCCACGATGTTGCCCTGGTTGACTGTAAGTTACTGACAAATGCACAAACTAAGCTTTTGCTAATCTCTGAAGCGCCCCAATTCCACTTCGCCATGGATACTTGCACCAACGGCGAGGTGTACAACATGGTCATCCACGGTGCAAACCGCGGTGGCCTCGATGGCATCAGTGTGTGGAGCACCAACATCTGGCTACACGACATCGAAGTGAGCAACAAGGACGAATGCGTTACTGTCAAGAGCCCTGCCGACCACATCCTTGTCGAGAACGTCTTCTGTAACTGGTCTGGCGGCTGCGCCATGGGATCTCTCGGTGCCGATACCTGTAAGTTCCTCTGAGCCCTTACAGACAAGCTCACCCGCGCAGTGCTAATCTTTCATCTTGTAGCCATCTCCAACGTCAAGTACAACAACGTCTACACCCAAAACTCCAACCAGATGTACATGTTCAAGTCCAACGGCGGCAGCGGCACCGTCTCCAACGTGGTGCTCAACAACTTCATCGGCCACACCAACGCCTACACGCTCGACCTCGACGCCACGTGGTCGTCCATGTCGGCCGTCAGCGGCAGCGGCGTGCAGTACTCCAACTTCAGCTTCGCCGGCTGGAAGGGCACCTGCTCCAACGGCAAGAACCGCGGCCCCATCAAGTTCAACTGCCCCGCGGCCGTCCCCTGCACCGAGATGGTCGTCGACGACTTCAACGTCTGGACCGAGTCCGGCAGCGTCGTCGAGTACTGGTGCAACAACGCCTACGGCTCCGGCGCCTGTCTGAACGAGGGCACCGCCACCACTGCCTACACCAGCACCCAGACCATCTCCACCGCCACCGGCTACTCCATCGCCACCATGGACGGCGAGATCACCGCCGGGCTGGGCCTCACCGTCTCCATCCCCATCCCCACCCTTCGCGCCTCCTTCTACCCCGGCGTCGCTGCTTACAGCCCGCTGATGGCCAACTCTGCCTCTGCCGATTCTGTAGCCTCCAACACTCCTGTTGCTGCTGCTGCCGCTTCCACTGCCACGCCTGCGCTTGACAAGCTCGCTGCATCCAGCTCAACCCCTGTCGTGACTGCTGCTTCTTCTATCGCCCCCGTTGTCTCGTCTGTCAAGTCTGTCGTTTCGAGCACTCAGTCTGCTCCTTCTTGGGGTAACTGGCGGGGAAGCCGTCATTCTTTCCCATGGCGCGCGTAAATCAGGTACCATTAAGTACCTGGTGAGTGGAGATGTGTAAGATAGTTCTCTTCGCTGGTGAATAAGGGTGGTTTTTTTCTTTTTAGTAGATACGTTGGATAATAGAATATTGTACATCTGATGCATTATCAGCCCAAGTGCGTTGTGACAACTAAACCCATCAAAATGAACTAACCGATGTGATTCTAATCATGAACAAAAGTAGTTGAAATGAGCTAAGTGAGAGGGGAAATCTGGCGCCAATGACGATGACAGACCTGGTCTCGGATCCGACATGTTCTCGTATTCGACTCGGTAGCCTCCCATTGTGGATTAGGCTCCTCGCAGATTATACGTAATTTTCATCCCGTCATGTCAACATGGAAATAAAAGTTAGATTAAGACGACTGGAGCCCTTCATCCAAAGTGCCGCCACTGCAATAAGCTTATAGATTACGGTTGCTGTTGGAGCCGGTGCCGTTGCCTCCGACAGGCAAGTTCGGAGCGGATTATCCCGTTTGAGATCCCTGCCAATTACCCAATAGGGACAGATTCGATGCCAGGATCAACTTTAAACCAAACATGTTTTTGGCGATTGCAGCACTGCTGTGCTGTCCTTTTGCCGAATCATCTGAGTTTTTCATCCGGTATTCCTTTCCAAAAGTGGAAATTTTCTCGATGTGTCTTCAAATCGCGGAACGTGATCCCAAAGAGTCGAATTGTTTTGGTGATCGGTTTCGTACTTCTGGCCGACCCCGTAACGACGGCGGTGCCGTTCCCTGCTTCGGTTAGCCCAGTGTCGCATGTCCCGACTTGGCGCTCCACTGAGTGGCCGAACCGTTAGAGAAGCGACAGGGAATATCCGCGTGTGTTACAGGTCCTGGCTCTTGGTAGTAGACTGGGGAAAGAAAGTCAGCTAGAAAGTCTTGGCGCTGCGCTTCTGTTCGTGTTGACGGATTTTGAGCCCTGGGTCTGGACCCTTAATCCAAGCTATCCTACCCGAACCATCTGGTGACTTGCTAAGCGACCGAGAAGATACCCCCTGCTGTCATTTGTGGGAAATATGGAGACGGAGGTTTATGATGGAAGAAAACGCCGTAGTCGTGCATCTTCGTAGTTGTATATATTCTTGTCAAGGCTCTTGGCTCAGAGGTTTCAGTTTCAACCCATTCTTTTCATTCTCTAATCCGACTGGTCGGATCTTTCATATTTTCTCTAGTATTTCACACACATTCTTTAAAACACCTTACTACAATCGTTACTTATTCGCCCACCATGCGTTTTTCTACCGCCTCTGCCGTCCTCGGAGGACTTGTCGCCTCCAGTGCCGCCATTTCTGACCTCGACGCCTCCGTCTGGAAGAACCTGGAATCGTCGCAGCCCGTGAAGAAGTCTGCATTCACCCGAGTGGCCAACAACCGACCCTCTAAGCGAGCAACTTGGAGCCCTCCATCCGACTTGGCCACTCCCTTGACTGAGGTTTGGAGCCATTATGAGAGCACCTATGATGGCGGCGTCTTTAGCAACACGAATTGGGGATGGCAGCAAATCATGGCTAATAATGGGTAGTCTATGAAGCTCGGAGACAGCCTTTCGACCCTTCGCTAATGACCAGGTAGAAAGCTAAACATTTGCGTTCGATGGGATTCCACTGCGAGCGTGACTGCCGCTCAGCGCACCCAGATTGCCAAGGTCTACAACGAGCAGTACCAGAAGTGGTTCAAGTGGGTTTACGGATTTGACGGGTTCCCCTACTCCGAAGTCGCCGTCAACATTGTTGGCTGGGCTGTCAAGGACACCAGCCTCCTCCAGGGCTCCACCGACGGCATTGACGTCTACACTGACCTCGACGCCGATGGCATCCCCATGTGCCCTACCGCCTGTGCCCGAGATGCTCACCTCGACGGCGACTACAGCGGCTGCACCGGAGGCGCTGACCACCACTACGATCACTCCCTCTGGCTCACCGATGGCCTCGACGGAGGATACGGCTACTCTTGGGGCCAGCAGGTTGGCCGCGAGTACTTTATGAACAACATTGAGTCGGACAACATTCACATTCTTCTGCACGAGATGGGCCACACCTTTGGTTTGGATGATTGTAAGTTTCCATAACCGGCACAAAAAAGAAAATCCAAAAGCTAACATATTTATAGTCTATGGTACGATTAAACCGCCAGTGAGATGATATTATAGCCGCTAACAAGTCACAGACTGGACCCCCACCGGAGTCACCAACTTCATCATGCTTGCCGGCTCCGCCATGGAGATCACCGACTTTGACGGTTGGATGTTCCGCAACTGGTGGTACAAGCTCGCCGAGAAGAACAACTGGGGCACTACTAGCTCGGTGGGTTCCTCCTCCTCCTCCACCCCGACAGCGACGACCCCTGTTTCCACTCCCACTCAGGTCGTGCAGAAGCAGGAGCAGGTCCTGGAAACCACCACCCCAGTTGCTGCTTCTTCCGTTGCTTCTGAAACCCCCGACTCGACTAACGCGGACGCTGGTGATAGTGAAGGCGAGGTTGTGGCTCAGTACGCCCAGTGCGGAGGTAGTTTCTTTACCGGTTCGACCAAGTGCGCTTCTGGATTGGCGTGTGTCAAGCACAACGAGTACTACTCTCAGTGTGTCTGAAAGATTGGCTTGTTCAAAGTTGTGAGAGGGGCGTGTACAAAGTATTTGGGATGGGAATACCAGAACATACATTGATGGGGAGGATGTATGTTTAGGTGTTGTACAAAAACTAGACTTCAAAGTGTACATATGTTTAGGATCATAATTGATACAACGTTAAGATGTAACTCATCTATTTTGGTTAAAAGCAGAGTGGTATCACAGCTCCCACTTTGACAGTTCCCACCTTCCCGACACTGATTTAAATTATACTGCTGGATCATTTGAAAGTATATGAGCTTAGTATCAGTGCGATGCCCTTGGGTCAGCTCCAACCTCTTGAATTGGATGCGAACCCCGTGACATAAGGGTAGCGATTCCTTGATGGGTTTACTGCCATACGTCTCAACGCATTGGATTCGAATTTCTTCCATTGGATGCGTGATGCCGGAGAGAAATGGGAGAACAAGCTCTCCAAGAGCATTTACAGCTGGCAGTTACAACTCATATCAAAGATCAAGGTCCTTTGAACTTTCTCCCAGATTCAAAACTGTCAGCTGGAGTATGGTCTTTAACAAGCTCGCCAATCCATTTAAAAAATTTATATATGCAAGGGCCTCTTTGCAATATTAGCCGACGTTTCTTCAAATTGCTTAACACTGATTCCTCCAGCAATCATCTCATCTCCCAGCTGCGAGCGATATCTCACTAAACATTATAGGCGTCGTCATGATTTCTCTATCTTTGGAATCTTCTTGGATGCTCAATTAGCTGGACATCAACCTTCCACCACGCAGTCAGAATTTTCGAGTTTCGTGGGAGTGTATCTAAAAGTCTAACCATACAGCGGAGACCAAAAAAACAACTCCACAAACGTTCATGTGGCTTGCGAAAAGCCAACAAGATCTCTTATATTAGCACATATTCCGAGTGAAAATCAACACTGGGCTTGACTTCATGGTCGAATTATTCCGACATTATACGATACTCTGGCCATACATCAACTTGCTCAACTCCTCAAAACACCATCACAGACAAATAGCCATAAGCTAAACAGAATTCGGCATAGTCAGTCCCGTAATTTGTCTTGCAACACACCAGAGCATTGGTTGACGCATCAATTAGCGTTTGAGCTCCCCCGCAATTTGTCTAACGCAGTGGGGCTTTGGTTATTCAGCAACTTATTGTCCTTCCACTCTCGGACCGTGTGCGAATGAATTCGATCCAAGGGGCATCATCTTGTCAGCCAGAAACAATGGATTCATCACGGCCAGTACGCCGCGGCCGCCCTCCAATGGAAATGACCCCAAATCGGCCTGAAAATGAAATTAGTGTAGGTGGCACGTGATGCCTTGCGTTGAATTGAGCTAATAAACTCCTAGGATCGAAGACAGCGGATGCGTCTGGCGCAAAGAGCGTACCGCAGTCGTAAAGCCATGGTCTTAGACCAAGAAAAGGCCCGCTCCGAAAGATTAAGCATCGCTTTGAACAGGGTAACTGGGGCTTTTGATAGGTTTCAGCGACGGATTGCCGAAGAGAGCCAAGTACAATACCCTCCAGAACTTCTTGCTCATCTCAATGACGTGGCGACGGAGATGGCTGCCGTGATCCAAGACGCAAAAGATGATGACCTCACCTTGGATTTCTTAGAAATTCCCTCGGTAGATTCTAAGTTGCGGTTACCACAAGATTCGAACACTCGGTCCACTATAACCCAGACCATGCAACGCCGTCAAACATCACACGAGGCGGACGCAGGCGGTGGAGGGTCCATATCAAATTACTTGACCCCCACATCTTCCATTCTCACGCACAACATGGTTTCCGTATCCCTTCATACACGGCAGCCGGCTCATACATCAGTGGAAAGTATGATTGTATCTGCTTGTGTAGAACAAGCCATTTTCCTACTATCCAGCCTGAATCACCATAGCTGGTACCCAGCACTTACTGTCCCACTTCAATTAATGGGCGAAGAATTAGGGAAGTTGGCAATTCTCGGAACTTTGCGGACACGTCATGAAGTACCAAGGGGATCCCCTTACACCCATGATGCCTTTGCACGGTTGCCAAAAATGTATCGCGTTGTAGAAGGAGAGAACACAATGGTTTCCAGGTTGTCGCCGCCATACGTTCAAAAATTTCACTACGGAAAAACCAGGACCAAGTTATGGACAGATGTGCCCGCCCTGCAGGGTGAGTGGATGGAGGCGTCAGATGTGGAAGAATATCTACAAGAAAGAGGCATCGACACAAAAAACAACAACTCAACCATCACAATGAATTTGGGGAAGAACTCCGTTACGCCATCCGACTCTCACGCTTCATATGCACAAATTCTATCTGAATGGCAAATAATTTCTTCTGTACGCTATTTCGCCCGTATTTCAGTATGGCATGTGAACTTTCCTCTAATCCGTTTCTGCAGGAAACATCAAGCCAAAATGACCATTCGCGCGTAACTTACCACACGGCCAGCTCCCAACCTCATGAGCCCTCCGACTTTTCGGTGTTTGGATTTGCCACTGATCAGCCCTCGTTGATTCTGCCCACACCCGATAATACGCACACGGGAGGTGGTTCTGCGGAAAAGGTAATGGTGACGTTAGAACCAGACTACCGAGTCGACAAGAGGCCATCTTCTTCTCCAATTCGCATCGTCATTGATCTGGATCAGCTCACCCGGATGCTCGCTTCAAGCGCTGTATGCTTGGGTTTTATTCCAGGTATTCGAAGAGAGTCCGTAGATGAGGCAATTCGCCAATCCGTCACCAAATTTGAGATGATTCACTAGGCTACGCTTTGCCCAGATAGTCCAATTTTAGAAATGATTGTGGGACAGGAGAATCCACACATGCACACTGTTTGCCGCTCTCGTCCGACCCATGGCTTCAGCAAAACAAAATATGGCATTCTCATGCAAGGGCTGGTGTTGGGAGCCGAAGAGAAATAAGACTAGCGTAAAAGATTGGAGGGGTAGCAACTTACGAGAGAGTTTATCACAAAGAAAACATGCACTGAATTGCAACTGATAAATTCATGCTTGCATTGTTTTGCATTGTACTGAACTATCATAACATCAATAACGCACAAGAAACGCTGGTGATGAGACCAAGAGAGCTCACCGTGCGAATGGCTTTAGTATGATGCTAAACAAGAAAAGAAATATTATTCTAATATTACAGATGACAATTATGAAATCTATAGGGTATCAAATCTATGCTCTATGATCTATTATTTATTATTCCAACAGTTGTTTTTGTGGCCCCCGTTCTGGAGTCCCGACGCTTTCCCCTTTTTAGTAAAAGATTAAGCGGCATCTCTAAACGCATTCGTCTGCACTATTTTAGCCACCGAGATAGCGACAAGCCTCTCCATGGGCGTTGCGGGGTGAAGGGCATCCCACCAAAGCTAAGACAAATTAGTTTTGGGCCACAAATCCAAAATAATCGAGGAGCTCTAACACATGATTTTCCATTCGGGTTTTGGCAGGTTGAATCAGCAGCACCCACAGATGCTGGATTGTTGTATCCATCCATGAATGGTTTCGATGTATCAAGGAATGCCACAGCTGCCTTTGCGTGATTGGCTTGAAACGCCTTGACCTTTCTACCCAAAAGGTCATTCCAGGTATTTACGGATGTTCTAAGCTGCTTGCTCGTCGCGCTATTGAGCGACGAAAACATAGGAATGATGTTCATAGCTGGACATGGTTAGCGAACATGTATTATAGCGGAGAACCGGGACTCACGAGGGGCTGAGAGCATGACGAATTTCCTAATACCAAGTCCATATAGCCTCTCCACTTGAACGAAGTAGTTGTCCATTATTTTCCCGTACATGGTGCTGGCTGCGGCGTTTGTGTAGCTGAGGCGAATATCGTTGACGCCAAACCATACTCCAACCACGGCGTTGGCGTTTGCGACCGTCCAACCTTTGCTTTTGGGCCCCATCCGATAGTAATTCATGAAGATGTCGACTTGCGCTTGAAAGTCGGTTGCGGTTCCGTTTACGACATCATTGTCAACCGTCGCGCCGCTCGTCGCAAAGTTGTACGAGACCGTTTGAGTGTTGTCCGAGTAAGCGATCGAGGTTTTGAATTCCGTCATCATCAGTCCCACCCAGTTGGCGCCTCCGGCTGATGTTATTCCGGGGTACGCGGGATTCCCGAGAGGGTTCTTGGGCCCGGGAGCCTGCCCTGTGGGATTAAAGCCCGTCTTCGAGTACGAGTCGCCGCTGGTGCAAGTTGATGGTGTGAGAACGCATCGTCCCAGAGGCACGTGACCGCATGGCAACTTACAAGGTGAGCAGGAAATTCCTGGGGTCTTGAGCACCCTCGATGCATCTTGTTAGAGTCGTGAGAAGCAAGGTGGCTGTCGCCTTGGCGGCGAGGAACCTCATGGCTGCAATGGCACAGCACGATCTTCGGCATGTGGGAGGAAGAAGGGACAGCCAAAAGCAAGGTTCAGCATCCGTACTCCTTTTAATAATATAGCCAACTCCCTGTCTAGTCTATCTCGTTCTCCCATGCCACATGGAGATCCACCGGCTAACGATCAAGGGCCGTGCGTGTACACGTTGGGAAGTAGGCAAGTGGTCCTGCACCAGTCGGATTACGGTCAACTAGTCACGCAATTTCTTGGCGACGAAAACTGCATCACTAGAGGCAATAGCCCGGGTCACAAACCAAGTCAAGAATAATCAAACCCGCCAGCCTAGACTCTACCAAGCTTGGTGCGAGGCTTGCATCAGATTTTTGCTCCGTCAGCCCGACGACGCTATTGGCAGCCATCCCCACATGGTAACGACACGGCCATGATGTGGCAGTGGTGACTGTGCTTTGAGAAATTCTCTTGCTCGGAGTTCGGCGCAGCCAAGTGGATCTCTGTTGGTTACGCATTGAAACAGCGCTGAGCACGGTGCACTCCGAAAACGTGGACGGTTGGATCTAACGTTGCGCGCGCTACCATCAGGTACAATTTTTAGCGCTCTCGAAAATCAGCCACTACCAGCAATTCCATCCATCCGACGGAGGATATTTTGTTGATGGCCATCTTCTGATGGCCCTCTCTATCAGGCTACCAATTTTCTCCTGTGAGGGTTGACGGAAATACGATTGAAACGCATTGCAGCCGTAATGATGGCTTTATAAGTGAAACCCTACATTAATTAATCGTAAAGTTTGATATATTAAGTCCATTACATCCAAGATAAAAATAACCCTTTTTTATTCCCGAATGAGAACCGAAATCGAAGATAATATAATGTCCCCAGTTCCAATACACTGATGCTCTATTTCGGTTGCCGCCTCACTATCAAGTGACTGATGCATGAAATTGTCACATAAATATGTGACCACAGTGGCCTCAATAATACTGTACCTAGAAAGAACAGGCAAATCACTTGAATTTAAAGCATCCGAAGGTGTGGAGTATCAGAAATCTTGTCCAGCCACGGTCTGGGATATCGCCGCTATTCCTTGGTCGTCATTGCCCACACAGTATTCCAGCGTCACGCCCATGGGACCGTGCTGAGCACTTTCAACAACCTGTATATTTCCATGGAAGACCTCACCATGATATCCATTGGCGCAAATGCTTCATCTTCTGAACAAGAAGTGGAGAATTGGTCCGTTATCCCACTGGTAATCGCCGAAGAGAACGACGGTTGCAGTGAGGCGTCCACCCAGCTGAGCGATGTTCTTGAGGATGCGATGACTCAAAACAGCACATTGACTAATATATTAGCCGAACTGAATAGCTTCCAAGTAATTTTTGTAAATGCATGTGACTTCCAAGAGAATGATGGAGTTGGCTCGCCTTTTGACTGGCGAGGAAACGAAAGGAAATTTACGCTTGGGAACACATGACAAGCTATTACACATACGGATTCGCCTCAGATAACAGACATTTTTTAGTTAGTTGATAGGACGATAGATAACGACCTTCAAATCTTGGCAAAGGTGACGGGCGTGACCAGGAACTACAATCATTCGAGGTTTGGATGGTATATAGCGCAATCCCCGTAAGTTAACTCAGTGACTCGGTAGCTGATATAAAAGTGCGAATTGCTAAGCAAAATTGAATTTCAATGTACTTTGCATCACATGTTCTCTAATCTAAAATTTACAGCTTCCTCATACTCAACCTTCACGGCGCCGAACTTGGTTTCAACCTCAACAAAATTCTCATCAGGCTGCGGAAACGGTCCTAAATTAGCTGCAAATAAAGGAGAATAAAAAGGGGGTAAATTAAGAGAGGAATTTCGGAGTGGTTTGCTGGCAACCAAACTTGACACTGACTAACAAGTGAGATGATTACTCGGTAATATACACAAGTAGTACGTTGTCATAAGGCAGGAGGGACACAAAGAAAACCATCCATAGCGTGCAAATAATCGAGTGTCTATCTATCATTTTACCAACCTCTAGATATCCCTTTATACGCCCTTACCAAGTAGCCAGTTGGAGAGCGCCCCAAATATGCTCGCCACCATGCAGATAATGTACACGACAATCCCAAAAATTCCACCCCAAAAAAATTTCACAGAGGCCATAGGATCCATAACGCCCCTTTTCACAGCGCAAAGCGCCCACTTAATATCGCTCTTGGCCTCAACAATGGCCCACGCAAACAGTGACTGCTTCCGCGGCGGCTGCTTGACCTTGGGTCGAGACCCGGGGAACTCGGCCGCACCCTTCTTTCTCCCAGCCAGATCCTTTACGTTCAACGTGTGCTCCTCATGAGAACGGCCCTTGACACTGTCTTTGGTCAATTTGCCACGGATCCTGCTCTGCTCTTCTGGGCTGTTGTGTTCCCACCACCCACGCACCGCCTCAAACATGTAATGTTGGATTTCTGTCTTCCGCCGGCCTGGGAACGCCGGGTGATGCAAGATCGTCAACACCTCGTCAATCGACTTCTCCGCGTCGCGGAAGCCGTCATCCCAGCACTTCACGACCTGTTGCGTGGTCCAGTTTGTCGTAACCGTCGCTACGAGCCCGGCAGGGTGATTTAGGATATTGTTGAAGTGATCTTTCGACAGATCCGAGTGACTCGGGTCAGACCCATCGCCGTCTTGATAGACCTCTGCTGATGTAGATTTGGCAGCTTCTGCGTCAACGCGTTCCTTCGCGGCCCTCACAGCGTTGCGCAGCTCCATGATGGAAGCTTCCATCATGAGTGAGAGATACTTGAAAGCGAGATCATCTGTGTACTTGCCCAACTGTGTACTTGATTCCTTAGACATTGGTTCGGCATCTTCCTGTTCGCTATTCTCCTGGAGCCATTTCTTTATCCTATCGTGGAGGAAGAAAATTGGTTCAATGGACTGCCAGAGGATGGTTGCGTCCATGGCGCTGTCCGCAACCTTCCCTTTGCCCTTCTTCTCAGCAGCGGAATCTTCAGCCTTTTGGAACAACACTCCCACTGTTTCCAAGTCCTTGAGAAGTGGGTCATCAACCACGGTTTTAGATGCTAAAGTCTTCAAGCTTTGTATGGCGGCTTTCAGCAACTCAAATATCTGGTCAAAAGCCATTGCTCCAATGTTGAGTTCCTTTTAGCAGTTAGTGGTATCCCCTGAAAGCCAGCGGTTAACGGCTGCTCACGTTCTCAAGGTTCTCAATGGATCCTTTGCATTGCAACACGGCCATGTCGTCGGCTTCGCCAAGGAGACTGTGGAAAATGTCGAGCATCCCGAATGTTCCTGTCACCAGCGGCGGCACCACTCGACCCTTCCATCCCGGGACCTTCACCCTGCAAGCATCGCCCACAAACGGGAAAACGTCATCCTCTCCCAGCTCCTGCAGACAAAGTTCGATGAAGTTGCTGTGTGCAGAGAAATCCTCAAGTGTGTGCAGAGCAGCTCCCAAGTGAATGAAGGCTTCCTTCTTTGCACTGGGGTTCTTCTTCTGTCGTCCCAACTCGATACATTTACGCAGTTGTCTTCGGATGTAGTCGGCGGATGTATCCCAACCATTGCCGGAATTAGCAATGTAATTCTTCATTCCCGTCTTGGGGTCAAATTCCAGCTCCTTCGGATCGACCGGACCTCTCAGTCGCTCATCAATATCCTTCGCATTTTCAGCATAGCCCTTCGGGTTGTCGATGTGCTCAACGTGAGTGTAACACCCGAGCCGGTCTCTGGTCACATCGAACTCATCGGTAGCAAACCCAAACTCCAGAAAGCCCAGCACGCTCACGATGGCCCGGAGCGCCGGCTCGGGCACGTTTTCGAGGCATGTCGTATCGATGACCTGTGAAAAATCGCGAAGCCAGTTACCAAAGTATATCTGCCGGCGCTCAAGCGCTGAGAAGCGATAGTGCGTAATGAAGCTGGCTGGCAGGTATCGCAGCACCTCAACAATGTCGCCATGGCGCCACACGTAGCCATTGAACTCACTCGTGCCGACAACCTCGCCGGCCCCAAAGGCAGATGCGCGGCCGACGAACAGGAGACACACGATGAGTACGAGGAGGATTTTCGATGTAGATCCCATTTTAAAGGCTGGTTGTGACGTATTGAGCTGATTGATGTCGTGTAGAAGTGAATTAGCGAGCGGCTCAGATCCAAGTCCATGACGTCATCTGATCGTCAATCCAATCACGTTTTTAGGAGATGAAGAGATGAGCGATCGGAAAATTATAGCCCCATATTTCCGTACCGCAACCGGCCCAAAGGTACCTGCCAAGCCCGCAAGCAGCGAGCTGCCATCAGAAAAGCACGAAGATGCAACAAACAAAAGTCCATAATGATCAGACGGAATAAGGTGAACCAATCGCAACCATTCACCTCATATTTTCTAGCCGAGACGGAACAGGGAGCTAGTTCAAAGAAGAGACTTGCCAGTCGGTGTCACCCGGAAATGCCAAGAAACTTGGCGCTGTAAATCTTACTGGCATAGGAATGGTCTGTTCCGGTGAAAATGTGGTGAGCGGAACGCGCACATCAGTGCACATGCAGTGGTCAGAATTCTTTAGGCAGTCAAGGCCATAATCTCATATGATAGCTGATTTATCCCTTTGCTTGTGCTAAGGCAACAGTTCCGTACTCGCCCCACATAACCTACCCATGAATTGAGGGGATTGGAGTATCCAGAACATTTACTGCACTTTAATTGGTAGTAACTTGAGTGTTGCCTTAGCACAAGCAAAGGGATACCTAGAATTCATCATACTCCCAAATCCACTGAGTTTGGGGATCGGCAGGATGGTCGCCTGTTGGAGTAAGTGATGCGGTTACTTCCAAGCGGCATCCTGCAGGGTCCCTCCGTTTCTCGTCAACCTCAAGCTCGACGTTGACAAATGAGTTCATGGGAGGCAGGAAAATTCAAAAAGAAAAGCTTTTCAAATAAAAAGGCTCATAAAAAGATGGTATTCGTTCTCAGAAAGCGTAGTTGACACAGTCGCGATCGCTGCTATCGATGTTCTAGGGTAGGTGCTTAAACCACCAAATGACTTGTACTCGCTGGTTTTTCTTTAGAAGCTTTCTCTGCTCGGAACTTCTCGTCGCCGAGCGTATTTCGCGTTGAGCATACCAATGCTTAATTTTATCCGTGTTACCGCTTATCAGAGAATAATCATTTGGTATGGTCCAAGTTCCATGAAACAGCGCTGATCGTTCCATCGTAATCCATTCCGACACGTCCGTGGTCCGTGTTTCGTGTCCCATTTGGCAACTGAAGGCCTTGGCACCTGTGCATTGGCCATCTTTAGCTCTCACCAGAGTAGTACCAACAAGACATGACCTCATCTCACGCTTTTCTACTGTCCGTGTGTTGCTATTACAAGCTAGTGATCAGCTGTAAGGAGGAATGCTGACTTCAGCTCCTGCAGTGAAATACACTAGACATTTCGGATCTCGGGCCAGTGCACTGCCACATTCCACATTCTTGGACCGACTGGCCGTCGTGAGGAAATTCAATAAGCATAAAATATTTTGTCAAAGCTTATAAAGGTCACTCGGACACCTTGATTGTTACATAAAACCATCACGCCGGTCACCCACAAGTTCAAAAGGTTCTCTATCCTTCAGTATTTCATCAACAATTTCCGATACTACCCGACTGGACACCGCCTCTCGAATAAAAATGCTTGCCAACTACTTGATTGCATCTTTGGCTCTGGGCTTTGCATCCTTTGGCCTCGCCGAGGATAGCATCCCTTGCGGCTTCAAAATCGCACCCTGTCCCACTGGCAAGGTGTGTATCCCGAACAGCGCCGCATGCACAAATTTAGACAGGTGCGCCGGCACTTGCGGAACCAACTACTCTTCCTGCGGGGGCTTCACTGTGAACCCGAAAAAATGCGACGACACAGCATCTTGTCTTCAAGATCCGCGATACCCAAGCAGATACGGGCTGGTCACCGATCTACCAGGCATTTGCGTGCCCAAGACAGTCAAGACATGCAGTGTCATCGGCCAGACTTGCAAAGACGGCCTCAAATGCTACGACGATCCAAGGGATGACTGTCGCCCATACAAAAATGACAAAAATTGCCCTGGCATTTGCCTTTAGTGAGCGAAATCTAGAAGGCAAGCTGAGACGAATTTCATGGATAGGATGGATGAGGCCAATGCCCCGGTGGGACGACATAATAAAACCTATTGGAGTATGAGGGAGACGATGGCACGGATGGTCCAAACGCTGACGGGACCATGCGTTGATTCGGATGTAATGCGCCCGAACGTGGGCTCAGCCACGAAAACTAATACTAAAACGAAATCCACCATCTTGAATCTGACTTAATCCGAGCGGTGATTTTATTTGGGGGGGCGCGACTGGCCACGTGTGGTTGGGCGATCGAGCCATCGACCACGTTGATGCGGAACATGCAATATGGCGAGAGCAATGTCGTTGCAGCTGTTGTTTGAGCATGAATGGTGACTGGGTTACAAGAGATAGGAACGAACTGATCTGGATTCACCCTACTTACCGCCCACCGGCAAAGCCTGGGCCATATCTCCCTCGAGAAAAATCGTTGCCATGGGTGTGGCCTCAGGGAGAGCAATCAGCATTGGGTTTTAGATAGTGCCGGCAAACTTCGTGTTTGCAAACTTATTTGGGCGTTATGTTGACTCTTGGTATTTTAATAAAACAAGTCAGTGTCGATTATGGGAAAATTCAAGAGCTCAGATGTGATTCAGATTCCATTAACTGATTTGACGTATCAACTCATAATATCATGGCCCTGGGTCGTCCATATTCTTTGCCTGTAATTCTTTCCTGTCCCTCTCTTGCAAAGCGACAGTCTTTTTTGTATATTTCCTCTTATCAATGCTTGGAATCCAAAACGCTGCAATGCAACCGACAATACCAAATGACATGGCAACCAAATACGAAAGATGTGCTCCATCGAGGTATGCCAGCTGGTTCCCTCGGGATGCGGCCGCTTGAATGCTTTCATTTATACCCGGGACCGCTGCATAAGCATCGGCTGTATTTAGCTTTGCAGCTGCAACCAAGGCGGCGAGATTCTTCGTGTCAAATCCAAGTCCATTTACCGCCTCCGCCACCCGATTCGGCAAAGCAGTTGCATAGCGGTTGTTGGTCACATTACCAAAAATCGCGACAGCTGTAGCCCCAGCAATAAGTCGGGCGGTACCAGCCAAGCCTGCTGCCGTTCCACTACCCCAAAATTAGCTCAGGACTTTATACAAAGCACAAGGCCGGGTCTCAGCTCACATATCATTTTGATCCACAATTCCAAAGCCAACCAACACAAAGCAGTTTAGCATAACTAGAGATGTCGTCATGGACACAATCACGGTGAGGACGATCGATTTGGCTGGATTTTCGATGGATGAAGTGGAGAGAAGGCCGACACAAATTGTCTGGAGAGCCACATAAAAGACAATTTGCCATCTTTGGTGGCCAATCTTCTTACTGCCCGTAACTGTAAGTCCGCCCACTGGGATGAAGTCATTATAAGATCGAGTCCGCAATTTTACGAGATGACTTACGAATAGTACCCAAAGGAACAACCGAGGCATAGAGCCCCTTGGAAATTTCATCGGTTGCGTACAGGAGTTGAGACATTCTTGGCCAAAGAGTTGCGTTCGAATAATACTGCATGCCTACGATGGCCATGACCAGCATTGGCAAAGTAAAACTGCACATATTAGCGCCAAGAGTAGATTGGGACTGCTATCGAACTCACTGTCGAATTTGTTTGAAGAGTCGAGGTGGGAGCAGTGGTTCTTTCACGCCTCCGTAAACCTCATAGAAGCCAAGAGCCGCAAGAAGAAGCAGACCGACAATAATGGGTGCCAGTGTTCGCCCGCTTGTCCAAGGATACAGAGTTCCTCCCCAACTGACCCCGACGATGAAGAGAGTGCATCCAGAGATGAAAATGAACAAGCCGATCCAGTCGAAAGCCTTTAGAATATCTCTCCTTGTTCGAGAATCCCCTTGGTGCTTGGCACTGAAAGACGGAGGATTGTAAAACACCCAGAGGAACACGGCATTGAAGGCTTGATATCCAATCATCATGTAATAGGTATTCCGCCAATTCCCAGTGTATTTTATAATGGCCCAGGAGGTCAAGGGCATTAACTGGGATATTATCGAAGATGCATCAAAGACTCCGATCGTGACCATGCGCCAGTCATTTGGAACGATTTCCTAACCTGATATTAGCACTAATAATTTTATATCCCCGGGTCAATCTCACCTGCACAGCGCCAAATGCCATCTCTAATAAGCCAGCCCCGGAACCAAAAATGGCACCAGAAGCAATCATCTGATTGATGGTTTGGCCTGTGGCACCAACAATCGATCCAACTATGAGGACCACGGCTCCCGTCAGAAAAAACCAACGGCGGCCGAATATGTCGGAAAACCGTCCACCGATTGTCACAAATATTGCACCCCCAAGATTCCAGGATATTGTGATCCATGTGTATGTCGGGTCTGGGCCCAACTCGGCGTTGACGAAACTGAGAATGGCAGGAGGGATGAGGAGCGTGAAAAGATAGGCATTGTATGATGAAGCCATCGTCTATTGCGTAATTTGGAATTAGCCCCGTTGCAAGACGCAGAGTAATGACCCAAGTTCATCGGACTCACGGCAGCTGCCATAAAACTCCTCCATGTCATGCCAACCTCTTCGCTAGTGTGCTGAAGGGCAGTGACAATTTCATCAGAACCACCATCCGCATTTTGATCCTTTTCAATGACGCCGCTACTTTGTGTGGTATCAACGTAGTCGGCGTGGGCGACGTCGATCTTGTCATCCGATCCCGCGGCCATTGTTAAATGTTGCTCCAAAGTGTGGGAGAGTCGTTAGGTAAAAAAGCCAAGTGTGGTTTCATTTCTCACTTATATAGAATTCACATTTTGGAAGTATGCGACCTAATGTCTCGCAAGAAAGATATTGGTGGCAAATGACATCGTATCTGCGTCGTTGGCCTTTTGGGATAATGATAGCCGGCCAGCTACGTAACCTCCCTGGTTCCAGGTCCCCATCCTGTGACCCCACATGGATGCAGAAAATTCACCTGGCAAAACAAGTCCGTTGCATTTCTCAGTCTGGAATCCTGGTTCCTGTGGCCGATCGGAGATGGAGTCATGTTCAATGCGACCCAGCTCAGTGGTACTCGGGTGCTAGTAGATGACCTTGTCTGAGTCTAAACAGTCAATTTAGCCAACATCTCACCATACTGTATGTCAAGAATGAACTTGGCATTATTATACGAAGCTAGCTTTTTCGTTTTATTCGGTTTCTCTTTGTGCTCTCAAGACAGAATCTTCGAATTTGAACATACAACCTTGTCAATCTCCAGGAGATTGTGGGGGACGATCTGCGGGGTAGAGATGAGGCGTTCGGTGATATTATGCTGCAGGTTCCAAACTGCAGATAAGATCCCGACACCAAGCAGATGCAGTTCATCCCCTGTTGGGCTATCGTTGATAGAAATTTTTTAATAAATTATCATACTATTGTTCCAGTAAAAAAGCCAATACCGTTGTCACCTGAAGGCCATTGGCGCATCTCCCTCAAGGCCATCTACTCAAGTCCTCCACCAAGTCCTTTGAGACGACTCACTAAACTCACTTGATTCATATAATATTCTATGCGATATATACTGTCGCTTCATATTAATTTGATTTAAAATGCACAAACTGTGGATTGATTATTCGAAATCCTCATGTGACGGGATGCTATTGAGATAATACCCCTTGTACGACAAGCTAAATGAAATAGACATGTACAATAGAGCGCGATAAATTTTTATGCCGATAAATAGATTATTGTTTAGCTAACTCAATTTGAATTGTGGTAGCCTTTGGTGCAAACGGGTGTTCATACCCGATGACCGAGGGTAAAACCACAAAGTGGCTGACGCTAAAAAGCATCAGAACCGAGCTGCGCTACAATGACAAAGTGTGCTCTTCTGGGCCACTCAAGTCTTCAAAGTACAAGCTCTGAGAATTTTCGTTCTCTTTGATAAATAGATGCGGGTATTTTGAAGAAGAAGAAATATTCTTTTTCGCCTCATTTTATCGTCTTAGTCCGCTGCACAAGCCCGTGAGCGTGAGATGCTGTTGCGTGTTACTTGATTTTGCCAAGCACGGATGATCAACCAGGTTCCGTACACAACCGTCTTACGGACGAGGCCACACGTTCCAAGGTTAACCTCTCGGATGATGAACGATGAATAATGCCACTTCGCCTCAGCAATCATGGCTTATTTTCAGATGAAACATCTCAACTATTCTGGAAGCCCAGTTGTAGAATCTTTCATTATGCAGAATCGGGATCCAAACTTTATTTTTAATCAACACTTCTGTTCGGCATGCTTGTGTGGGATTGACCGAATGGTGGTACCCAAGTTTGAATTGGACAAAGTGAAAGACCACACACTAAAGCCCAAATATTTTAACAAATGTGAGAATATCACCGAATATTACGATTTTGGTAAGCATCACCAACCAGCGGCTCAGTTGCGTTTCTTGATGCAGGCCCAGGAAAAGTTTCTGATGAGAAAAAAAGATAAATCATTGCCATCGTAACCTTTTATTTGCAGTCGAAGATTGGTCCATATCGGCTCAGGAATATTAATGTTTTGTCTCAAAAACACATACGGCATGGAATATATGCCCGTATCATAGTTTTTATTGCAGAAGCAAGTAGTCGAACCACTCCGCCTCGAACGATTCAATTCATCAAAACCAAATCCCCTGCTGCCCAGGCCCGAATCCCTTTCCGAGTCGGTAGAGTACAGGGATACACTCTCTAAAAATAAGCAAAGAGCAAGGCTGAGCATCAGCATTGGAATGATAGGAAGCAAAAAAAAAGAAAATCCCCCAACATGTTGCAAAAACGTCGGGCTTTGTCAGATGAGAAAGGGACAAAAAGAGCCTTACTAGCGCAAATGTAAAAATTACGATGTTTCGTCGTAATGTGAACGTCGCAATTTGAACCGGACGTCATATTCAAACATGCTAACTAGAAATTGTGTAGCTCAACAGCGTCGAGGTTAATGTTGTATATTCTCCAAAAAGCCACATCATTTATTTTCACAGAAACCACCACTTTGGCCCTTCCCCCGAAAAAGGGGGTTACAATGATCGGTTGTTCTTCCTCGGCTTGAACATTCTTTCCAAGCATGTCGTAAAGATGACCCAGCTCCATAGGTGAAAATGAACTTCCCTCCCTGACAATGACGTTTCCCCCCCTCATCATGACGGTGAAATCTGGATTCAAAGCCGGCCTATTTGATTTGAACTTGAATCCAACCATTTCTTCGAAACCATTCATGTTGGGCATTGTGAATACTCGCAGACCCAAGTCCCACTGATACCGGGTTGATCCCGGTATCTCCGAGTACAAAATTCCCGCGCTTGAAATGGCATAGTTCATACATTTGAGCAGGGCCGCCTCCTCCAGAAGAACCTTTCTATAGCCAAGCTTTTGTTTCCGGATGATGGCACTCTCACTTGGATCCGCGATTGTTACTTGGGTAGATACAGCCCGTATAGCAACTGTCGGGTCCACCAAGAACGTGTGACCACTTTGTGAAATAGCGCATCTTTGTGCTCGCAAATGATTATCGACAACCTGATCATCACCTAGGAATATGCCAAGGAGAGCCGAGCCTGCTCCCACCGAGCAGCTCAGCAGTCCCACCCACCGAAGACGCTTTCTGTCAGGGGGATTGGCTCTGTCGTGAGGGCGTCCTTCAATGTGATAGGATGAGTCCAAAATAGAGGCAACAGGTAATTGAATCTGCAAGCCCAGGTTTGTCATGGAGAATACGGCTTCCGATTGGGCCCCATACTCCACACCATGGCATCTCGCAAAGTCGTCTGGAGACTTGGCCAGAGCGCTGACGTGATGTGCGCTAGATGCCAACGCTGAGACTTTTTGAAGGCTTGGGGAAGGGGCGTGAACGTCCACATTTAAGCCCCAGGCCAGAATTGAATCATCAGCATAGTTCTTGATTATCTCCTCTTGCAGCCGCCTGAATGCTTTCTCCCCCTCGCCATAAAGAAGAGACATGTTGATGTCAAAGATGCCAAGCAACGAATATGCTCGGTCTTCGACTCTTGTAGTTTGTCGATTCGACGCCCACGACATGCGCCTGGCCACGCAAAATTGCCCCAGGCCCCTTTTTGTACCATCCGCGTGTCTCCCAGAGATACAGAGGGCATCGGCATCGATTGCCGTGATTTTGGAAATCCGCTCCGCGTGAGTGCGCTTATCGCCAATCAGGCTCCACTGCGAATCAAAAAATTGAACCTTTTCGGGAGCTAAGAGTTCCTGGAGGGTCCACCCGCGCGAGAACCAACGCGCGACCGGAAAGGTCTTGTCCAAGTCATGTACAAGGACGTCGTTCAGGTACACATAGCAAACCTCGGAGGACTGGTACCACTTGAACATGGAATTGATGGCTTCCGAGAGTTCGGAGCTGGAGCTCTTGTCGATGCAACACGTGTCCACCCAAGCGTACTCGAGTTCATCCTGAAGAGCCTGCTGGCAAGTGTAGGCGATTTTCTGGAAGCCTCGTTTCCACCTGGCGCCCGAGTCACGATCGCGAAAGTCGGTGAAAATCACCTCATCCACGTCCCAGGTGTGAGACAAAATTGCATAGCGAGGGATTTTGGGACCAAAGAACTCTTCCAACTCCAAAGTGTGGCAGTTGATGAGACGCATCGTAAGATGAACACTCTAGGTGTTGATTGTTGTTGTGAAGCTTCTTGTACCAATCAGAAGGCGGCACCCTGTCGATGAGCGGTGCGGCTAAACTTCGTCAGATGAGATGCACTAACCGTAATAGGACATGTAGCGTTTACTTGAAAGATCAGTGCGCAACACGTGACCACCTACAATATTCGCATGTCCAGGATATCGTCATGTCCCAGCACGAATGAAGGGTCTACCGTGTAGGAGGCGGAGGATTAAATTGGGTTCTATGTTCACTTGGGAGTTCGTTTTTTCGGCCAATGTGTGTGTGAATATTAGGTGGGACTGTACATATTAACTAGTCTAAGATATACTCTTTCAATGCAGACGCTCCTCTAAAGTCCCTTGTCTATTTCTACCCAAAGTGTCTTGAACTCGAGAAATAAACCATCTAAATTTTAAATGCAGCAAGGCTAGGAATACAATTCCTCAGACGCCGTGAACTCCTCGCCCATTTCCGAAATATGCAAAAGTGTATGTCGAGCAATTTTATCCCGAGTGTTTAGCTTCTCAATTCTTTGAGGATAGCTTCGTTGAATTCGTCCGGGTTGTCCAAGTATAGGTGGTGGCCAGCCTTGGATATTATAATAACCTTTGCACTGCCCTTCTCATTTTGTTTCTCCTCGGGTGAAGCATTGCGCAAGGCCTCCGCATTGAGTTTGTTCAGCTTCTCTTCGGCAGCTAGTCCTCCGCGCACATCCATCCAGTCCTCGTCACCATAGAGGAAAACGATTGGAATCCCGGTTTCCTTGGAGGGCTTTCCAGGCGCGGGCTGAAGGATCGGCTGACGGCCAACTTGGTGGATGCGGTTGATGACTGGTCGGTAGGCGTGGACGCTTGGGGAGAGGATGTGGTTGAGAGCATATTCTCCACTGCCCTTTTGCTTGAAAATGGAAAACGAGTACTCGTGCAGAGCTTGCGACTCCTCCTCCGGCAGATGATTGAACCGGCGAGAGCTCCACCCCGAGACAAGCTTGGGGCCCAAGGGACCAGCCGCGCGGACGAAGCTGAATGGCGAAAGCTTGCTCTCCCACAAACTCACGAGCCAGCCCGGTGCCTGGGCTCTGGGCGTGGGGCTCTGGGAGCCCGAGTCGGATGAGTCGCTCTTGGTGATGCTTTGTTGATCCACGACGAATTCTTGCTGCAGTGTCGTCTCCGGGGGGTTGAGTACGCTGGTGCTGTCCGCGTTTGGATCCTCTGGGATGCCCACTGGCGAAACCAGAATCAGCTTCTTCAGGTGTCCTGGATATTTAATGGCGTAAGAAACAGCCAGGTATCCGCCTAGAGAGTGCGCTAGGAGCGTGAACGTCTCAACGTCGCGAATCTTGCGCCACTCCTCCAATGCATCCACAAACCAGTTTTCGGCCTCGACAGCTTTGTCATGCTTCTCCTTTGCGTGGATCTTGAATTTAGACCGCGTCGAGTTGCCCATGCCCGGCAGGTCGAGTGCGTATAACTTGAGACCAGGAATGCGCGAAAGCGGCTCGAAATTCTTGTAATAGAATCCAAGACCGGCACCGTAGCCGTGGAGCATGACAAGCGTGTCGGTGGCCTTTTCGCCGGCCCTTTCAATAGAAATCTCGTTCAGGGCACGGTTTTTGCCTGACAGTTGGACCATGGACTGTCGCCAAAGGCGAATGCCATAAGGATCGGGCGTGGTGGGTGTGTGGGTCGTGTCATCCCCGGTCGCCTCCCTGATATGCGGAATGAAGCGGAGGACATTGCGCTCAGCAGCTTGTGGGCTTATTCGA
Organism: Calonectria crousiana; assembly: GCA_013406985.1. Lineage (NCBI taxonomy): Eukaryota > Fungi > Ascomycota > Sordariomycetes > Hypocreales > Nectriaceae > Calonectria > Calonectria crousiana. Next base: position 731,541 of record VTGD01000015.1, on the reverse strand, counting down.
GACCACTGGCGACAGTGTAAGTTGGCTATTCAACGAGTGGCGATGTGGTCAGGAATTAGAACACGTACCCATTGACACGCAGCTTCAGAGACTGCAAGGGGAAACATCTTCCCTTCCAGTTTTGGTGGCGCTGGAGGCCCAACTGAAGGTGGTGTCTGCACATCTGCGGCGGCCATTTTGTTGCTTTTTTTTTTCAACTGCGAGAAATTATTGGTGTGGTTAAAAAAGAGGTTGGTCAGATTGCAGTCAAATGCGAAAAGCGCAGGCAACAGTAATTTAAACAGCTGGGCCAAGCTTAACTCCATGAATTATCTCCACCCCTGCTGCTGGCACCAAACCTTGTGGTGCCCAAACCCGAAGTCCGCCTGGCGGGCAGATTGAGGACCCCGAGTGGAACTAATTCAGCCACCCGGCACTGCCTCAATGCCCCAAACGCGACCGCGACCAAGCCACAGATTGGCTCGTCGGACCTAGCGGAGTTGACAGCGGAGTAAGCAGGCTGCATTAGCCCAAAATCCGACACGGGCGTTACCCTAGACAAAGACCAGCAACGAATTCCTCGTGGATTCATGACTTCTTGCACCCCAGCCTTCAAAAAGTGTCGCTTCAACACAAAACTCTGTCAAGCGATGGGTTTTCCTACTTGGTACTCAGAAATTGGTCTTCTTGATCCAAACACCGTTATGCTGGTTGATGGGGAATTGTTGATCCGATCCGCTTATCGGGCTGCTGCCCAAATCCACCCAAACCACGAAAATTGGGATACCCTTGTGGGCGTTTGTAACAACATTTTTGCTATTTCCTCTTGAACAAACGTTGAAAATACAGAAAATCTCCTTCTATTTTTCTACACTCTTCAACAAGTCGCCATAATGTCGGCAAAGGCGCCCACAAAATTTGTTATGTTCGATTTCGATGGAACCCTGTTCGACAGCCACCAAGCCATTATTCACAGCATCACGAAAACGTTTAGCCTGCTTCTGCCCGAGCATAAACTTTCGGAATCGGACATCCAGGAGCTAGTCGGAAGTGGAATGGCACTCCAAGACGTTTTGCACACGTTGCATCCAGATCTCAGCAACATCAACGGAGACGAGTGGATCGCTACATACCGCAGCGTCTATGCCACCGAAGGACAGCCGTTGACTGTGCCATTTGAAGGGGCCCAGCATCTTTTGCGCCTCCTACAGTCTCGCAACATTCCAATCGCCATTGTGAGCAACAAGAGCGTGGTAGCGATAGCAACTGCTTTGGCCAACCACGGCATGGGCGATATTGTTCCGGAGAAGTTGATCATCGGCGATGGAACTCCAGGTTTCACAAGAAAGCCAGACACAAGCGGCTATTACAATGTGCTGCTTCCAATTTTGAAAGATGAAGGTATCTTTGAGGACACCGACGCGATAGAGGTGTTTATGGTTGGCGATACCAAGGCCGATATACAGTTTGCATCCAACATTGGCAATGCCAAGTCTGTGTGGTGTCGGTTCGGCCATGGCGACCAAGCAAGTTTCGGGGGGCTCAACCCTGATTTCAGTATTGATTCTTTGGCTGAAATCGAACATCTGTTGGGACTGGTTTAATGGTTCTGTGGCGAGAACATTGGTGTTGACCTGGATAGAAATAAAGACCTGTTACATGGATGATCGTGGTTGGCTGAGCCCCACTGTTGCGACTAGTCTTTGAGCATAGTACGAATTATCCTAGGATACACTGACAGCTGGTGCAGCCATGTAATTTGCCTCAAAACCGTTCCAAACTAACGGCTGTTCACCATTAGCAGTCGTGACATCATTCTTTAGCGCATTGTCGGCGCTCCATCCAAATACTGCCGTCCAGCCATCTATCACCGACTGCACCACGTCCTGCGTAGGCGCGGCATCACTGGTACTACTGGCACCACTGGCATTACTGGCATCACTGGCGCCCATCTGGATTTCGGGTTCTTTCCAAGCCTTCAGCACATGCGTCCACGGACTATCTTTCTTATCAGTCACTGGCGCTTCGCCAACCCACGACCCATTGCTGAACGCATTGACAGCGTCGCCATCTGCGTGCACGATTGGATGCTCCCCATCACTGAAGACGTCCAGACTGGCTGCGGCATGCGCATCGAAGGCGACCATCTTGTCGAAGGAGTGCTTAGGCGGCGGCCCTGTGAAGCTTGCGCCCATCATGAGCGGAGTGCTGCCTTTTGATGCATCAAGAAGGGAGTCAATGTTGTTGTTTCCGCCGCCTGGTGGGTTTTGGGCATCATCTATTATTTGGTCAGTTGCTGGTTGGATGCGAGGTAAGCCATCGCGGGCGGGAAATCACTTACAGGGACCCCATAGCGTCAGGGGCATGTTCTTAACGACCTTTGCCTTGACCGTGAAATCTTTCTTCTCGTTCTTGACGCCGGGTTCATCCTCCACCTTCTCAACAGACACCGTCATGGTCGATCGTAGCTGACGCTGCAGTTGCATCGGCGTCCCGAAGAACGGGCTGGTGTCTGCCACGCCGCCTGTGGGGTTGTCTTGTTCGACGATAGCTTGAAGAGGGATGCGCGATTGTACTCTGAAAACAAAGCCTCCTCGCTTGACCTGCCACATGGAATCCTTGGCGACTTCACCAGATTTGTGATCTGCGGTATACTGCCCAGCTTCGACGCTGAAGACGTGCAGCGGATTGATCAGTCCGCCATGCGCCGTTGTGTCAGGTTTCGCGTCTGCATCTGGGACCTGCAGCAGCAGCGCAGCGAAGTCGTTGAGCTTGAGCGGCGGCGGCCTCTCGTTGTTGTCGCCAAACGGAATGGTGAAACCAAACACGTAGAAATCGACGTACGCGTAGCCGCCAAACGGCGGGCCGGCGAGATGCACGCTCGCGCCAATGTGGACGCTGATGTGGATCGTGATGAAGAGCAGCTCAAGGTCGAACTCGACGCCAATGGTGACGCCGATGTCCGCGACAAAGTGCAGGGGATGGAAGGTCAGCAGGAAATCTGCGTGCGCGAGGAAGTATGCCGAGAGCACGCCGGCCGAGAAGACTGCGTCGAGCGCCCCACCGGCCATGACGGCTTTGGTGGTGATGGCGAAGTAGGCTTCGCCTCGGACGTAGAGGTGATCGGAAATGCCCCATGTGATGGCGAGACGCTGGGGATGGGGAAAATGGGCCGGGACCTGGAAGGCCGGGTGGTAGCCGCCGAGAGAGAAGACAAAGTCCCCGGCGAAGGGGGAGGGCGCGAACCAGTAGCAGAGGCCAAAGCCGCCGGACAGATGGCACAGCGGGTTGAAGAGGAAGCTGTTGGCGTTGATTGCGGCTTCGACGCGGAGGGCTCCGGCCCCGAAGTCGACGGACGCTGCCATGTCGAACTCGACGAAGACCATGCTGAGCAGGCGGGGGGTCGGCGCCGGGGGGTTCTGCATTGTCGCTTTGGCGAAGATTCCAAGGGCGAAGCTGGGCTCAAAGGACATGACCACGACGGCCGAAACGTCCAGCACCTGGAGGATTTTGCCTTCGAGACCGGCAGCGAGCCAGTAGGAATCGTTCTTTGGAGTAACGTAGCCGACTTGAGGGTCAGTCGACGTCAGCTTTTGCAGGACATCGAGCGGCTTCTCGGAGCTGGTGGGCAGAGCGCTGGTTTGCGAGATGAAGGGAAAGGACGTGACGTCCTGGATGGCGGGCTGGCGGATCGAGCTGTTGTATCCAAAGCCCAGCGTTATTCCGCCCACGGTGGCGAATTCAAGCTCGATGAGCGGGCCGCTGAGCTTGGCAAAGATGAAGACGGTCTTGAAGGTCTGGCCGGCCTTTTGCGCGTCCGCGAACGAGACGCTTGCGCCGACACCGGGCTTCTTGAGCTCGCCGTAGCTTCCCACGGCGAGGAAGCTGTACGGCACCATGGTGAGCGCAACGCCGCCGATGTAGAGCCGCTGGTTGGCGTCGGACCTGTCGACAAACATGCCGGCGATGCTGAGCGGCGGCTCGTCGTACTCGATTCCCATGCCGGCGAGGTGCAGCTTGGGCACCAAGGTCGAGATGTCGCGAAGGGTGATGCTTTGAAGATTGAAACCCATGCCGAATCCCAAGAGCTCGAATTCGATTGGGCCCAGATGAACGATGGCGTCGAGGAAGAGAATAAGCTCGCCCGACTCGTACCGAACACCCACGTTGGTAATCTTCAGCGGCCCAACAGTCTTTTCAAGGGTCCCCTTGGCAGTTCCGTCTCCTGAAGCCTGTGAAGCATCGCCTTCGGGTATGCCGGGCGGAGTTCTGGATCTGACTGCATTACCTCCGCCGGAAGGAGTAGCTGGTTGTGTCAAAGGGCTCGGTTTGTTAAAGGCGTAGTCGAGAAGAGCTTTGGGTGTTCCATGACCACCGCTGTCGAGCACCATGAAGTGCATCCCTGCAACGAGCACTACCGGGTCTACAGTGCCCGGGTCTGCCTTCTTCTCCTTGAACTGCACAGTCGTCACCTGGTTGATGCGGTCGACTTCGGATCTCGTCAGTCCCTGAGCAGCCACAGGGTCCTGAACCCAGAGAAACCCGAGGGCGTCGAATGCTGGAGAGATTCTATCCACTACCGGGGGTTTGGGAATTGAAGACCAAGGCAGGTTGCCCATGGTGACTTTGATCATTCTTTTGGTCCGGTCCTTGGCCTTCGATGCCGGTGCAGATGATGTATCAGATGAAGCAGCAGGGGCCACCTTGTCGGTGATTTGCACAAACGCCACTTCGAAGGCCGTATGGTCCGGCCCTGGAAGATCGAGAATCAATCCTGTCGTGACAGATCCAAAAGTGGTTTGGCTGTCCTTGGTGATGTTTGGAACGGACTGCACGTGCAAGGTAATGGATGCCTGCCCGTTTGCAAGGCTGATGTTCTTGACAAAGCCGGGGAGAAACGAGACCAAGTGGGCGTCTGCAAGAAGCGCAAAGAGAATGGATTCAATAGTAGCGCTTTTATCGGGCAAGCCATCCGCAGCTTCGACGATGGCCTTGAAATCCCAGCCAGATGCATCCCGGGTGAAGCTCAAAACAAGCTCAACTGGACCTAGAACGATGATGCCGTCAAAGGCAAAGCTGGAAGCAGTGCCGTTGCTGTCGTAGGTGTAAGTGAGGTTGAGGCTGTTTATGTTCAAGTGGCCAAGGATGTCTGAGATGATGTCCTTGTCCTCTCCGGGAAAGAATTGCACCAGCTGGTCCAAATTTAAGTCGTAGACGAACGCCTCGAGCTTGAAGAGCTTGTCGTCGCCCTGGCTTGTCAGTTGGATGGAACCTCCCAGAATTGTTGCCTTATCGCTGTCCGAGGGATACGATGGCCCGCTTGCGCTTGGAGGAAGGACGATTGAGATTTCTAGGTCGATTTCGTAGCTGCTCTCGTCGGTTTTCTTCTTGTTGCTGCCATCAGGCCCCACATCATCGCTCCAGGTATAAGAAGCAGCCAACTGGACATCAACCAGTTCAATCCCGAGATGGTCACCTGACGTGCCGGATGGATGACATTCCAGAACACCGGAAATAGAGACGGTGGTGCCATCGATTTTCAGCTCCAGATTCAATATCGTTGGATCGAGTTCCGTGGGCAATGAAGATTTCTACAATGACGATTAGATGCCGAAATTTCCCAACCAAGGCAACTTCTATAAATCGAACTCACCCAGTTACCCGGCATAAATGCAAACAGATGTAGTCCAGAAGCTGCGCGGACACTTGGATAAATCATGGTCGCGGACTCGTATTCCGGCATGACCTGCGGCGGAGCCAATGGATCACCGTTTGGTTGAGCCCATATCGTACCTACGAGTCCATGAGGCTGACGCAGTCCCGGCCGATAGGTATATGTGACCTAATCAAGAATTAGTTTGGCCTCTTTACTAATCGTTTGTTCGATGCTTACCAAGAACACAATCTGCTCGCCGTCATCATTAGTCCAATGCGTCAAAACTTCAATGTCGACCTTGACTTGGGTGATGCGCAAATCGAGGGGATTTGAGCTCGGGCAATTGCCAATGACCTCGATTCTCCGAACCGATGCAATGTCAAGACCAGGTAGCCAGCTTGTGATGGACGAGGATGAATCGTCTGCTCCCAAAAGGGTCGTAAATATCCAGTCGATGGTTTCCGTGAAACTGGCAGCACGCTTTGGATCCTGCACAGTGCCTGCGCTGAGCGGCGAGAAGTTTAGCGTCAACGACACGGCGTTCCCCGCCCAGCCGAGATTGAAGTCCAGAGTTGCCGAAATCGAAGCCAGCTTGCGGCTGTCTCCTTGGACCGGGAAATCAATCTCGAATGCCGCAATCAGCTCCGTCTGCTGTCGCACATCGACGCCGTCAACCGACGGAGCCGAGCGGCTGACTGTCTTCCCAATGAGGCAGCAGTTCAACGGGTTCGTCAACCCCTTCTTTGAATCCTTCAGGGAAGTCCAACCGAGCCAACGATTGAGGATCTTGGGATCAAGTGTCCATTGAAGACGCTGCCAGGTCGTATTCTTGGCGACTGGCGCAAACCATATCATGCCTTTGTCGAGAGTGAAAGAGCCTTGGCCGCCGTCATCGGTCAGCGCATCGATGAAGGCCGCAACAGATCCGGGCTGCAAGCCACAGGCTTGGAGAATCTCTGTCAGCGTCCAGTTGGAGCTTTCCGAAGTCTTTCCGTCCGTCGTTGAGACGTCCGACACCAGCCCCAAAGTCAACGTCATTCTTGTCATCAGGACCCCAGAGTCAGGCGGCGTGAATTTGGAGGGCAGCTGCGAAGCCCAGTTTGTCTTGGAAGAGCTAGAAGAGAAGGTCAGTGTGTGTTTCGAACTTGAGAATGTCGTCGAAATGCTCTTGATGGCAGTGGATTTGTCGGTTTTCGGGCTGTGGTCAACCGAGACAACGGCGTCATTGGGGCTATCTGCACCAAGGGTCCGAACGATCCAGCTTCTGAACACGTCAGAGTATGCAAGACGATTGCTTGAGGCTTCAAAGCTGAAGGCCGGCAGCTCCATAAACACAAGGAGAGAAGAAAAGTCGTCGGTCCCATCAAGGGTGTAGATTGGAGTTGGATCGCGCTGCGAATGCCAGTCTGCCGAGTAGGCGGGCACAACGATGTCGTAAGGCACATTGGGCAGAGCCTCTTCAGGCGCCGCATCTCTCAGAGCGAAACGGGCGGCAGCTAATAGCCGAGGATGGTTCACAACAGAACTGAGTGTGAAGGTGGTGGAAGATGTTGATGCGCCAAAATCTGCAGGATGTCGAATCCTCAGAAACGGATTGATCTGATCTGCCGTTTCCGGTGGGCTGTTCATCTGCATTTCCAGCTGCCTGAAGCTTGCCGCGTCCATAATCTGCACCCACTCATCAAGAATCTCCTTCCACAATTTCAGGCGAACCCTTTTGCTGCCGGTTTCCACCACTTTCTTGAGCCTATCATTGGTGACGCGGATGTCATGGTCCCTGGGATCCTGGTTCTTGGGTGGTGTTGCTCGCTTCCCTGTCCTTGACGCTGCCTGCGTTGTGTCTGCGTCTGGGGGCCGATCCGCAGCGGCTGAGTAGGCATACCCATCGATCTTGCCATCGACTCGCTGTCTGAGCCCTTGGTCGTAGGGGCGGCAGTGAACCTTGATATACGATACCCGTTGAGAGTTCGATATGATCTGATGGGTCGTCGCATCGTAAGTGGCCGCCAGAACCGGCTGCTGTGATGCATGTATCTTGGAGATGGTTGCGAACTGCTGAGCCACGTGGTCTCTGATGACGGATTCCTGATCTTTGTACGGCTGGGTCTCTTTCTGATCGCCTCGACCTGAAACCGATTGCAAATAATCGCTGACGCCTATGCGTGCGTCTCGAATATCATTCTGGTTTAACGCGGTGATGAAGGTCGTTAGTGAGTTGTTGTATGCCTCCACCGGGTCTGGATTGCTCGAAGAGACTAGTGGCAGTTCCCATGCATCTATGGACATTCCCAGACTCTCGTACGCGCGCACTAAGCGGCTACCTACTTGTTCATGTTCGTAAGCGAGATAGTAGGGGTACGCGGTGGACTGGAGGACACCGAATCCGTCGCGGGTGTTGCCCTCGGTGACGACAACGCGGCCCTTTTTGGTGGCATTAAACCACAGACCAACCCATATCACAATTTCCCAGCCTGTTTCTTGTCAGTAAAGTTTCTTCGTAAACAGAGCCTTAGATAATGTTTGGCTATCAAGTGGGGAAAGAGGACAACATCTCAGCAAGGAGTGGCTGTTCAGCAAGGGCTTTATTGGTAAGTCTTATTTAATGGCTCTCATTGGTTTCATTAATCACCGATGAGATCACGATGTCTTTGAAATGCAGGGCTCTACTTCGCGGAAATCTCCAAGAGCAAAGCATGTGTGGAACGTGAAATGATAGCGATGCAGATAAAATATGAGAATAGGTGGGCACTTACGAGGGTGATGAAACATGGTCGTTGCACAGGAGACCACTAACGTTCTCGGGCGACAGTATCGAATCTTCCACAACATCAATACAGGCAAACATGACAATGGCGAAGGGAGCGTACCATCTCAGGTGGGGTGCTATCGGCCGAGCCGTGGTGCTGTAGCTTGATTGTTCGGACGCAACGGAAAGGGTTTTGGCCAGCATGGATCCAGCTGACGAATTTCATCTCTCGCGTCCAGTGAGTATCTCCTGCAGAGTAATGCGATATCTGGCCATTGGTCCAGCACACAATGTGCGCAAGACTGGCAGCATTGGTGATTTTGGCCTCCGTATTCACTAGATTGGAATTGATGATACCGAGACGGCCAGTATGGTGTGGGTTGGCTTTGGATGGCTGGTCAGCTTGTAAACTACAAGACGCTATGGCAGCACTCACGACTGGCAATATTGTTGTTGGGGATGGACCCGCCTCCACCCCCTGGAGGAGAAGAAGAAGAAGAGGAGGAGGATCGGAGCGAAAGATTCCACGGAGATGCTGCCAGGACTGCAGCCTCTGCTGCTGAGCCAAATGGCGCAGGGCTACGAGCAGGCGTAGGATAAACATCAACAGCCCAAGCGTCTCGGGCAAGCCTGAACTCGTCCTCCAGCTCGTACCAGGGCTCTGGATCTGGATAGTCAGTAGGCGAGGGAAGACCATTGATTCCCGCCGCGATGCTGGTGTAGTCGCTGGCCAGGTTTCGACCCGCGAAGCTGTCTCCACACATCTGGTTGTCGTTTCCTACCAGGATAAAAAAGGGCTTTGCTGCCGCATGCGCATCGGGAGCGCGGGCATTCGCCGCAGCTGCCGTCGTGTCTTGAAACTTGTGCGCGAGCGCCATCTTGGCAGGGTTCTGGATCAGCAAGGCCTGGTCTGCTTCCATTTTCCAGTTTGTGAACAAGCAGGCGCCCAGAGTGGCAAGTGGCCCTGCGCGAAGCTTTAGAAGCTTGTTGGCCCACTCGTTGGCCACCTTCTGCCGGAGTCGAGCTCCGTTCATGTTCCAGTTCAGCCATGCCAGGTTACCGGTTTCTCCAAGATTCGCATAGTCACGATCATCGAGAATAGACTGAGAGACATTAAAACGTGTTCGAAATGGCCAGCACCGGCCAGTGTCACCGCACGTGGGGTATTTTCCTTGACTGGGGAACTTTCTGTTGGTCCCGCGCTGGTATCCCCAGTAGGGTGCGTAAAGGTACGTTTGAGCTCGGTCTGCGCGAGCCTGGTTGGCGACAGTGGAAGTGGGCGCGGAATACTTCAGAAAGGGACTGAGATAATTCAAAGCATAGGTGTTGCGATCGGCTTCTGCCTGCGCTCTCCAGTTCTTGTTTGCATGCTGGTCGATCAGTTCAATCACGCCTGCTGAGCGTCAGTCAAAGATGATGGGACAGCTTCTTGTTGTCAACAGACCAGCATAATGATCTATGAATTTGAATTAGCCTCTTTCCCTTTGCTAAAAATAAATTGTGAACGGTCCGCTAGTCGTTGCCCCAAGAGCACTTCTTCTACATTCTGGACACATCAAGTCGTGAAATCTTGGCTCTCGGGGGGCATTCGACTTTATCCAGCGGCATACTCTTGAGGAAATGAGCATCTCACTTACCGTCGTCCCAATGAGTGATGACTATGGAGTCGAACGGCGGAAATGTGAGGCCTGTTCTACCTCCTTGATTTGCATTGAACTCGTACAAGTTTGATACTCCCTCCAGGAATCTGACTATGTCATCCGCCCCTCCGCTTTTGCCCCCGTCTACCAGGCTCGCTCTGTGAATGAATGGCTTCGCATTTGGGTTTATCGCACGGACATTGGGAGGGGGATACTGAACCAAGTAGTAGATGGCCGAATCGCCCGTACCGATGTTGATGTGGAAAACATCAACCACGAGGTCGAGTTGGTACAGCTGATCTCGTGGCAGCTCGACGTTGGGCGGCCATGGTGTTGATGGCGGAGTCGGCGTCGTCATGGTGAATTCTACAGCATCTGACCTTTTCCAAGCACCTTCTTAGTTATTCACGATGGACCTTGCTGGATTCTCCTCGATGATCATGCAGTCCTTGTAATCTTCATCTGCTCTCCTTGCTGGCGCGATCGAATAATGACCCCTCATACAGAGCGCATACAGACGGGGAGCCTTCACACCCATTCAGTATGGCTGTGCCGAGGACATCCATTTTCATGGCTAAAACGTCGCTCGACGGACCGACACCAAGGCTGAAAGCTGAATGCAGCTTCAATGAGACCAACCCAAAGAGGTGAATTGTGCAAGATTTATGCAAGCGCTAGCTCCCCAATTTCTTAGCTTATATGTGTGGCTGAACGCCATAGACTAACCCCTCCAAGGAGCAAAACATGTAGCGCTGACTGGATTTCTGGGCCAAGCCATGGCAATCGTTGGCGCGCTTCTCCAAGTTTGCGCGTCTTCGCGGGATCCAGCGTAAAGAACATAATTTCAGGATCAGAAGCAGAGGGATAGCTCAGACGTTGCCCCGATCAACTGCCAGAGGAAGAGCGCGGAAGCTGAAGCACAAAGGCTTCCAGCATCTAGAGCAACCTCGTCGCAATTCACCTGTCCCCCCGCCACCATGGTGTCAAAAGTTCAAATCAACAAATTCGGATCACTGGCTCTCACCATCCTCCCACTGCTGATCCTCCTCCCTTCCCTCATCCTGTCCGTCTACTCGTCCACTCACAAAGACTGGACGTACCGCACCGTGTACGATGAAAACTCGGATGCGACCAACCCGCCCGTCAAAGGCATCACACATCGCAGCCCCTTCACCAACTGCGCTCTGTCCAGAAGCTCCACCACCGGCACTGCTGCCACCTTCACCGAAACATGCTTCAGCATCCGCTCGCCCAGCGGTCTCTGCGACGGCAGCAGCACCACGGCTAAAGGCGACAATGCACATTTCTGCCAGCAGCTCGGGTTGTCGGCAAGACTGCTGTATGCGGGTAACGCGCTGATTGTTGCATCGTTTATTGTTGCGGGAGGATTGACGGCGTGGACTTTGCCGCAGGTGGCCAAGACGTCAGGCTCCTATGCATCTGGGGTATCGTATCAACGTATCCCTTCGCACTCTGGACATGGTCACCATCACCGCCCAGCGCCAGCGCCAGCACGTCGCCCGCCGGTCCACACGCTGCAAGCCTACTCGTGTCTTCTCCTCCGGCTGCTCGCCATCTTCGGCGGCCTTATTCTCTTCCTCGGCACCCTGATCGCGACCAACACGCTCGTCAACCTCCAATTCCCAATTGGCGACTGGTACTCCACTGGCGATCCGAACACGCAGGATTTGATCACGCAGAATCACGTTGGGCCGTGGTTGATTGGACAGGCGGTTGGATGGAGTGCGGCCGGTGCAGTGCTGGCTTGTCTGGCGGGCATAGTGGCGGGGAGTGTGTGGGAAGGACCGAGAGTTGGTGTTATTGATGGTAGCGCGAGCGGCGAAGAGAAGACAGAGAGCAGTGGGCAGCAGGCTGCGGACACAAATCTAGAATGAGAAGATGTGCCGTTGAGAATTGGACTGAGGTGTCGCTATATCTAATTTCAACTGCCCTCAAGGCATATCAATTCATGTAGGTTTACCAGTCATTTATGTGGGAAAAAGCACCCGGCTACCATCGTTTGAATGGTGGCTAGATGATGACTTTGGTGGAGGCATTTTAGCTGCATGAGTATTGGATTAGGACACTTTTGGATATGCCACGACACTTGGTCATAGGGAAAATAATATAATGAATGAACAAGGACAGGCGTGCTTGGATATACGAATATGTCAGACTACCTTATTACAGCAGCATATGACCTCCCACTAAACCAGCTCAATCAATGACTTAACCCTCCATGATGGGCTTCTTCAACTGCAGGAAGCCTTCAACAGCCGTGTACGGCCCTGGCTCAAACTTGGGCTTCCCATCACTCCGCGCAAGCGGGAACGGCGTCCAATGTGTCACCTTCAACGGCTTCTTCGCAGCACTCGCATCGCCAGACGGAGGCACAGCCGACGGCTGCAGCCAATTCCATTCCGCGCCGCTCATTCCCGGCACCGGCACGCCTCGAAACGGCATCGGTCCCTTGTCGTCAGGCTTGACATCGGGTTCCTTGTCGTCCATGGCCGCGAGGTTGTAGTCTGCATCCAGCGGATGAATTGGCTGTTTTTGCAGATCAGGCGTGGAAATCAGGATAGGGCCGACGTGGAAAAAGGCCGTCATTCGACGCAGCGCGTCCTGCAGCGGCCAGTGCGGGAGCCGGACGGATGTGATGGGCAGGACGCCGGAGTAGAGGTGCACGGCGGAGAAGGGATCGATCAGGCAGCCGAGCAGGCGGAGGTGGGAGTAGTGTTCTTTCATGACGCTACGAGAGAGTGCGGTGCGCGCGTCGTTGGATAGCGAAGGATCATCGAAGGCAAAGGTTGAGGGTTGGGCGGTCGAGATGTGGTAGGCGTTTATGGTCGGGTAGTTGTCCTGGTGTATTGGTTTTGTGGGCTTCGTTCCGCTGCTGTAGTAGGTGAAGCATGTATCAAGATTGAGCTCTGTTCCGACGGGTCCTTCAAAGTTGGCATTGGACTCAAAGTAACCAACGAGGCCGTCGTACGCGCGGTCTTTGTCTCCGACCTTGATGGCAAAGGGGTACTGTTTTCCGGCCCCAGGGAGGAGTTGGTAGGGCTCGTTCGAGGACGACTGGGTGGATTGGTTTTGAAGAGCCGGACCGGAGAGCTCGAAGGAGAAGCCCATGTTGACAAGGGCCAGTGGCCGCCCGATGATGGCGTTGAGGAAGTCTGCGTATGAGTTTGGCGTGTGCGCGACGGATCCAAGAGCGTTGTTGATCATTTGGATGAAGGACTTGAGATAGGCCTTGTCGATGAGCTTCGAGAGGAGCTTGTCCAGTTGCGGATGATCTTTTGCTGTTCTTCGGTCCTTGGGCGGCTCGAACGGCTGCCACGCGGGCGTTTCCGTCGTGCCGGAAGGCCCGCCCAGACGGACCTCGCGATAAAACTGACCGTCTGGGAGGAACACCTGCAGTGCGTACTCGGCATAGTTGACGACGATGAAGCCCCAAACTGGATTCTCCCACTCGGTGCTGGGTCTCCACATCTTGATGTCGTCGTCATAGTTCAAGAAGGAGGCGTTGAGCCTCGCGTCTTGGGTGAGAGCCGGCGGGAACTGCGCGTACTGGCAGTGGCCGTACGGATCAGCCCCCACCGTCTTTGCAAGGCCCTGGTCGCTCTTGAGGCGCTGCGGGTGAAAGTATTCGCTCAGCGCGGGATAGAGCGGCGGGATCTGGTTTGACGGTGCCGGGTTGATGGCGGAGATGGCTTGGCCAAACTTATCCAGGATGTTTAACTTGGTGAACTTGAACTGGCCGTGAATGACGGGTTTCAGCGGCGCCACAGAGGAGTCGGACGCTACAAAGTTTGAAAACGGCGTCTTGTCCGTCTCGATGCCCATGCGCTGGAACTCCAGCTTGGTAAACCCAGCGCCCTGCGACGCTGTGATGGCAGCGGTCAAGGGCGCAACTGGCTTCCCGGGAATCCTAACCGTCGGCCGGATGTGAGTGCCGTTCATCTTGGTGGCCAGGTGGTCCGCGAACCCTGCCATTGGCGCCGAAAGATAATCAAGCTGCTGGACCGCAGTGATCAGCGCGCTTTGAGCCGTTTTGCTTTGCAGATCTTCAGGCAGGTCGTCTTTTGGCGTTGCTTGGAACAGCTGCTCAATCTGAACACCGAGGCTGAATCCCGGCTGCGGCAGGATGAGCACCCTGCCAGATATGACATGCTCGTCTTTTGTCTGGCCTTGAACGTTGGCATCGGGACCCAAGCCGTATCGAGTGCGAAGCGGGTTCCCAGGTGTCGGGTCCACGGGGACGTTCTCCTCAAACTTCCAATCGTCAAAAGGCAGGTGGTAGTAGCGGGCTTCCCACTCCAGAACCAGCGGGAACCAAGGCTGCGTGTTGCTGAACTGGTCTCTGCCACGTAGCTGGCTGTCCAATCCATCAGCGATTTCGTGGGTGGGTAGGACGTGATCGTGGTAGAGAGGGTTGACCTTGGACGGCCGCTCCACCCACACATCGCTCGGTGCACCGGTAGGGGTATCCTCCTTTTGATGCAGGTTGAAGAACTCAGTTGTAAGAATCGCAGCTGCATCTTTGATTTCCAAAGGCACCGCCTTTGCCAGCTTCGTGTTTATGAGGTCTTTGAGACTGGACCATCCGGCTGGGAGGCTTGAAGGAAGCGCAGGCGGCTGCAATTGGGAGCTCAGCCGAACCTTGAGAGGCTTCATCCAATCATTAGGCCACGGATTGGACACGCCAGGTACAAGAATTGTTGGATCTTTCTGAGAATAGAAGCGAGGCTGGCTGCCTTTGCCAACCGATCGTTTGCTTGAATCATCCAGAGTTGGAAAGCTTTTGTCAAGCAAAGCCGTTAGTAGAGCCGTCAACCTCGAGACTCTCTGTTCGAGCGTCGCAACGATGGCACTCTGTTGCTTGGTCTTGGCTTGCACGGTGCCAAGGGTCGCATCTAGCTCAGCCTTGTCAGAAACGTACTGCCACCACATGGCGAACAGGTTCCACCGCTCGTTCTTCAGCTCTCGAGAAACCATATCTAACGACATCTGGACGGCATTGATGTCTGACAGTGCTTGAACTTGGTCAGACGTTGGAGTGAAGATTTTCGAAGTTCGTGTATTTTGAGCGTCTGACCCAGATTGAGAGGACGCGCCCGCAAAGGACCAGTGTCCGCCGCTGTCTTCTGCTGGAGCGAAGTTGTTGGCGCTCAGCATGTCGAGGGCCTGCTGCTGAGAGTCCACGTCATCCGCTTGCTTCAACAAAAGCGTCTGCAGATGGAGAATGTCCATCTCAGTCTGGCGCATGGGATCTTCATCGGGGGTTGTTTCGTCCAGATGCGCTCGCACGTACGCGAGCACCGAATCAAGTGCGGTTGCGCCAACCGTGACGGGATGAGATTTCGGATTTGCCAACTTTTGAGCTGCGTGCCTAGCAGGAACGGCGATGGCAGATGAGCCAGACCGGTTGAATCTCACGCCATACATGGCGCCGTGGCACACGGTCCGCGAAGTGTTCCATTGGTTGACACTGAGATTGGCTCCCGCTGGCTGGTTGAGGACCAGGTTCAAGTCTGTTAAAATAGTGGACAGTTGCCGGCTGGCCCCAGCATTGAGAAACTGATCGGCGGATTTGTCTGCATGCCATCCCAGGACAAAGTACGAGGCCTTCGCTTCGGTCAGGTAGTCCAAGGTTTTGTCAGGCTTGATGTAGGAGAAATTGTCCAGGATGCTGAAAACGTTTGAATTATGCGATGTGAAATCGGCGAATAGCGGATTCGCAGCCCCCACAACATTGAGCGGCACATAGTCGGGGCTATTTTGTTTCCAAGCCTCGCTCCATTGCTCAATTGGCGTCTTCCGCCCGATGAAGATCTCGGCTTGTCCCTCCAACGTGTCCTCTCTCCCTAGAGAGTTGCTGGTGGTTGAATCAGTATTGACGCCGCCGGATATGTACGGAGCGCATTCCAACTCAATGTCTACTCCTTGATCAAACTCTTGAATGTTCCGCAGACGATTTGATTCCACCACCCAGGCAGTCAGCTCTTGCACCAGGCCATTTTTAATGGCATCTTCTGGCTTGACTGTGCCTGGATGGAGCCGCCGGATGATAATCCATCGGTCTGGCGGGCTGCGGAATTGGGGACTCCGAAGGTCCTGCTTATCGTTGGCTGTGGCAGCCGTGGACCCCGACCTGAAGAATCTGGGCACCATCCAATGCACATACACACCTAATCTCTCAGGCCTCACCTCCCCGGTTGCAAGGTCGGTCACTCGAGGATTAACGCTGGCGGGGGACGCATTGTGAAGATCGTGAAAAGGGAGCACGTCTGGCTGAATCAGGGACGAATCCAACCTGAGAAACGTGTAGTTGGGTTGCGACAAAGGCGCAAGTGTCGAGCTTTTGCCATATTCCCCGCTTAGATTATGTCAGTCAGGGTAATATTTGCTATCTCTCGAGATGTCCTACCATGCGGTTGGGTCGAGGGAGTAGGCGTCAACCTTCACCGGGACACATATCGTCGGTGCGACTGCTGGGTCAGGCATGGTGGGAATGGAGTGATGGAGGTATCATCACTTGCAAGTGCAGCATCAGGGCGGCGCAAAGCCATATCATCCGAGTCGAATGCATAAATTGTGCACAAAAAAACAAGGAAAACATGGCTGAGCATGGCTGTGGTCTAGGCTCGATGCGGCTACGGCCATGGTTCAGCTGAGGAGCTTACCCCCCCGAACCTCAATTCTGACCCACCAAACCATCAGCTTGGCTTGAGCTATGCAACGTGCATGACGCCTTTGTATACACATCATCACCGGCAGTCCGGCATTTCGAGTAGAATAGATGCTCACTTCTAGTAGCTTGGCCATCTGCCTCGCCTAGCCATTCAGTCACATGTCTTGAATGCGGGCTAATCAAAGATTCTTGTGAACCGTGCTAACAGCGGAAGACCAGCCAAAGTCGCCCATAGCTCATTAAAACCCATCGTCAAGTCTAGGGTTACTTTACGTGCGGGGCGAGAATCTTTTGAAGGAGATGGAAGGCATACTAAACGCTCAGAATCCGCGGCTGCGCGTGTTGAAACAGCTCAATCGCCATGCTTTGACAGTCGCGAGCGTCAGAGCGGATCTTCTTGAAGCTGATGCTCAGGATGGTGAGGACCCAGACCGGCCCAAGGAGCTGCCTCTGGGCATGGAGCAGCTCTACTCGTACTACGCCCCAAGTCTTCAGGGCGGTGTTTACAAAATCACCGCAACGCAGCATGTTGAGCATTCCGAGACTTCTGACCGTAGCATAGACGTGCTTACGGATTCCCAACACAAAGATCCGACATCAGTTCAGCAATTCAATGTCAATGCGCCTCGATTTTCCTTACCCCCGAGCATCGTTCATCAGACTTATCCACCTCAAGGAGAAGGAGATCACAACAATGTTTTGCCGCACATGGTCTTTGAGGATCCCCACTTCCCCTGGGAACAGGTACGAGTGGCGGTGCCCGGAAATGTTCACTCACTAATTTTTGGATAAGGAGGGTTCGCCGTCAAAAGAGTCCATCGACAACGACGCAGAGGAACAGAACAAGAAGTTTAGGGCCCGGGGCATGGTACCTTGGGTTGCACTGTGGACCTTCACTGAAGATGAGATCAAGTTGACGCCTGATCAGCTGAAAAGCAAAAGCGCGAACGGATTGTTTCCTGAGGCGATTGCGGTGCCCCCCAAATCCGATCCCCCTCCTGCAGGAAGAATGCAGGACAAAACGACCTTCGCCATGCACCTGACAATGGCCGAATACCTCGAGATGGGAGGTGACGGACGGGACAAGGACGGAAATAAAATCCCCATGCCCAAGACGGTTATAACACCTGTCTTGGACAACAGCGACGTTCCAATTGATCGTTCTCAACAGGTAGACGTGGTCTTCATCCCCAGGACACAATTTGAAACCTTGGTATCAAGCTACAGTGACGACGGAAGCCCAATGCCAGCCCTGAGCGGCCGCCCGGACGTGTCGCGATATCAGTGGCTTGCTCATGTTAGAAATGTCAACGTTCGAAACATGGCAAACGCCGGACTAGATGATGATGGCTTGTTTTCTGTTGTTCATGGCCATCGGACCGGTCCTCTGAACCTGACAAGCCCGAAACCTGTCATTGTTCATCTCGTTTCATTAGAGGGAATCGAGTCACATCTCACCCTTCCATTGGATCAGTCCATCCCTCATGTTGCGGTTATATCGCTCTACAGTTGGACCTACTTATGCCTGCCTCCGGACGATGTCAACGTGGTTGATACTCTTCGCAACATTGGCAAACAGATCGACGACCATGAATGTTGGCTCCGCGCACCTAGCGGCATACGCGAATCCATGCGTCCAGCGAAAACAGACAATCCCTCTCCACAGGATAAAGTGCGTTCCAGGATGTCGTCTAGGATAGAGGATGGTTATGTCCTGCAGAGATATCTCCTACAGACCGGGGAGGAGACAGTGAGCCTCTACCGCGGTCCACTGACACCCACATACGTCTCTCCGATCACGAACGCAACATGGCCGTACCAATCAAACTTTTCCTCCGATTACCAAATCCTAGATCGTAAACTAGGCATCATGGACATCAGCTACTCTTCTGCGTGGCAACTCGGCCGAACACTAGGCATGGCCGACCGAGCCTTCACAGCTGCCCTTGTCAGACTGAGAAGTACTGTCCAAACAACCGCAAGTCGAAATGCCAAGAAGGACCTCGGCTCTCCCGGATCTATCAAGTCAAAAGGAGAAACCTTCTCAAGCCTGCCGCGCTCGCTCGCTATCCTCAACAGGCTTGCTTCCGCCAAGGCTGGCGAGGTTGTGTCTGACCCGAATAAGAGATTCATCCAGGTCGACTCACCTGCGCCAAAGTTTGCGCTAGGGGACGGGCCTGGCCCAGCCGAGCCGTTGGATGTCCAACGAGCTGCACTCGAAAGCCACATATTTACAGCCTCTGTTCGCCTTGCATCTGCACAGGAGGCAGTGTCCGCGGATCTGTCTGACAATGCGACTGACGACCAAGTATTCATTCCATTCAATGAGATTAACGTACCAGCGTCTTCAGATTGGCAGACTGTTCAAAACTGGGTCCTCAATGCTATGTTCTTGAAGAACATTCCAGCCCACTACCTTCTCCCTGATCCATCGTTTCTTCCTCGCGAATCTATCAAGTTCTTCTACATTGATCAAAACTGGATGGATGCCTTTATTGATGGTGCTTTGAGTATTGGTAACCACCTGGGTAAACTCGCGGTTCTCTTATACTATCCAATGTTCTTATTGCTGAAACACAGCAGATCGAGATGACGACGCCGTGAGGCAAGCCTTCAAGCATCAGCTCAACAACTATTTCCGCACCGTCTACAGCGACACGCACACCAAACTTCAGTATCACCCCCAAATCCCATGCTTCGGCTTCCTCCTTCGCAGCTCCGTTGTGAAAGCATTTCCGAACCTGGAAGTCCATGCTCCCTGGGCCGGGCATGAGGATGAGAATCCAGCTGTGAAGCTGGCTGGTGAACCCGAGCCCACGCTCCGGCTGGAGACATTGGAGAAGGACGTCTTGCTGTGTCTCTTTGACCGCTATCCAGGATCGAAGCAGTGGGGCTCAAGCACTCAAATTATCATATCCCAGCCTCCGCACCAGCAATGCTTCAGGCTCGGCACTCCTGGCGGGTTGACCGCAAACAGCGTCGAGGTCGAGTTCCGCCGCATATATACTACCACTGACGCACTGCCTGACGTACCAGTCAGCACGGAGCATCCAGATGGCAAGCAGGAACGGTACGCCAGCATCGAGCCCATTGTTCGATGGCCGAGCGCAGGCACCGGAGCACAGGATGCGGGAACGAACCAACGCATCGCTGATATTGCGTTACCGACTGATATACTGGACTGGAACAACCGCACCATTATCCTTCCAGCCTTTGCACAAGCCTGCAAAAATGTCCTCTCCAAGGAGATGGTCTTCAAAGTCGACGGTGTCGACAAGCAGTTCTTTGACGACTCAACCGACTTGGACACCGTCGCCAACAACAGCCACGCCACCTCGGCCGTGGTAGCAACCACGCTCACGTCCTACATCTCCAAGATGGAAATAAAAGTTCCACGCTCTGACGAGAAACACGCCCAGCCTGACGATTACGTGGAGAAGCCCCGTCAAATCCGGCTTCCGCCCGACGCCTCCTCCGACCGCAGCAAGTGGAAACCCGTCCCTCGTGATCCGCCCGCCAAAGCAGTCCCTCCAGGCCCAACACCACCCAACACGAAGTCATCGCTCTCCCCTCCGGCGCCGGCGCCCCGACCTACAGGGCTGTCCTCGCTCTTCGACCCGAACAGCCTGCCCCCGATCCCCCTCGCCGAGCAACGCCCCGTTCCCCCGGGCCCCAGCAAAGTCCTTCCGGACCAGATCGGCGCCCAATTCACTTGCAAAGTGTTTCCTCTCGGCCAGACGCCGCCGACCGGCCGCTCATCCGCGCAGATACCGCTGCACAAGCCAGGGTCTGACGCAGACATCCCGATCGACCTAGTCGTGGCGCTGAAGCCGGCGAACGGACCGGGCATGCGCCAGGACGCGGACCACAATCTCCAGCTCTTCAGCATCACAGTCGATGTCCCGATCGGCAGCCAGACCGGCGCGCTGGGACCGAAGTACACGGGGTCAGGCGGCAGGATGCTGAACAATGTCCGCTTCAATGTGCATGTGTCGCCGTTCAAGGACAAGGTGCGGTTCACGTTGGTGCCGAGGGCCGTCTCCAGGCTAGTGCCGCTGCGTAATATCCCCGATATGAGCTTTGTGATTTGGGCTGTGAGGCCCCAGGGACTTGGGGAGGTGAGGATAAAGGTGCAGGAGAATTATCGCAGAGCCGATGGTAGGATTGACCAAGGTGGAAAGTATTATTCGAATTGGGCTGTAAATGGGGGGTTGGTGGTCAAGGTGAAGGCGCCGGATTGGATTGGCTAAAGGATTCTTGGAAAAAGTACATTTTCAATGAATTCTCGTAGAGAGAGCCCTTACCGCAAGCACATTGTTTCTCCTGAAAATATATTCCATCAATTCGAAAAGTCAATCTAACACTGAAACAGCAATAGCGCTCCAAAGTGCTGTTTGCAGGATCGACTCAAATCCATCGGCGCAGCGCAAAAGAAATAACTTCTATCAATAACATGGCAATAACGTTTCATCGAGTCGTGATTTCCCAAATCCAGCCTCTATAGACAATAACCTCACATTAGTATACCATCACAAGGATATTAGTGTTAACCCGGATCGGAAGCCAACACGGTCACAGTTTACTAGTTTTATCAGCACCTGGGTTATTAAATGGCGCATAATTACTTCAAAATATGCCGGAACAAAACATTACCCTCTTATTGAATCTGCCTGGGGTTGAGGACTGAACTACCGTTTACGTGGTAACTGAGGAAATAATCTGCCCTCAACGCCTTGTGTGAGGATGGACCCCAAAACATAGGCCCTACAGCAAAGCCGGATCATTACACCCAGTAGTCAGCAAAGTTGAGTTGCGCCATTAAAATTATAGTCATGGCGTATCTTGGCGTAAGCGGCTAATACTCCGATGACCAATAGATCAGAAATACCAAAACGCACCTGCCGTTCCAAAGGAGATGGCGGCGGGGCAGTCATTGGCAGTCCAATGGTTAAAAATATCCATGTCGCACATCGTATATTCCCATAGCGTTGGTGCCTGATGTAGCGCAGGCTATACCTCGCACGTTGTGTTATGGTATATGCAATACAGTCATATCAATCTCTCGATGTAGTAGGGTCTAGTGGTTCTCAGCCATCATTTCCCGCTATGGACCTTTGGTATTGTACGAGGACAAGAAACCCTGGAGGGCTGGCCAAACTGGCTGTGTCATTTGCTACACGTGGCTCTCTCAATCAGCCACAGTCAGCCGAGCTTTTTACGTTGATGCATGTATCACCTGTAAGCATATTGCGGCCAACTCATTGGCCAAAAAAATTGTCGGTGAATGAAATTGAGGCAGGTATCACAGTTTGTGTCTTGGCTGTTGTCTCGGGGCCCCCAGACCTGCTCCGATCCACTTGCGTCTCGGCTAGGACCTATATGTAAGATGCGGAAATGATTTGGGATAAATAAAGAGGTAGCCGTCAATAGCCCTTTGTGGATGAAAAGTTGCTGGTTAATTTGGAGCACAATTCTGGCTATTACGGCCACTACTCCTTTCAACAACCAATCCCACAACTTTTCTTCTGGCTGACAATTGAGACAGCATATGGGGTTTAAAAAACGAAAAGTCTGACCGGGGCGGGGCCCCAAGGATCGACTAGCATTAGCTGATGATCTGCCAAATATGCTAAGATGTTGGGTGAGATGATTGCATGATGTGAGCCTGCTGTCCAACCATTCTGAATGCAATTACATGTATGTGCATAGGTATTGCTTTTCTTTCTCAGAAGTACAAGGAAGCCCCTTGCTGTACTATGTTTGCGGCGTCGTGCGCGGTGTTTCCCCCAGCCGTATCAGGCTGAGGGGTGAATCAAATGGCATGTACTGCACAGCGCGTCGTTCAAAACGCAATTATGGAAATGTATCTGGCTGCATGGTTGTAAACATTTATATATGCCGTATCCCATTTCCTTCCTAAACCTCCACCAGTCGAGTTCTATTGCGACTCGTAAAATAACCCAGCTCTCCTACAGTGCCCACTCGCGACCAACATTATGAAAATTTTCCTTTTGGCCGTTTGGGGATTTTTGGCTCATTCCCAAGCACATATGGAGATGAAATATCCACCTCCACTCAAGTCTCAGTACAATCCGTTCGCCTCACAAGCCCAAAATATCGAGTGGGGCTTCATGTCATCTCCTCTGCACGCCAACGGTTCCGACTTCCCATGCAAGGGTTATTTGAATCTTCTCAATACGACTCAGGGCAACCCCACAGCCAATTTCGAAGTTGGAAAGAAATATAATATGACGATAGCTGGAGGTATGTTTCACGGAGGAGGTAGCTGTCAAGCATCCCTCTCTTTTGACCAGGGAAACACCTGGAGGGTGATTCACTCATACATCGGAAACTGCCCCTCGGCCAAAGTTTCACCTCTAAATTTCACTATTCCGAGTAACGCCCCGTCATCTAAGGCCATTTTGGCTTGGACTTGGTTCAACAATATCGGAAACCGCGAGATGTACATGAACTGTGCTGTTGTCAATATTACCGGTGGATCGTCGAGCAATCTTGAGGGGGCTCTCAGCCAGTATCCAGGAATGTTTGTGGCCAATATAGACAATGGCTGTTCGACAAAAGAAGGATACGATCTCGAATTTCCTACTCCTGGAAAGTATGTGGATGAAGAATCCAAGAACCTCTCTCGGCCTGTCGGTAATTGTTCTGTGGATCCAGGCACCGAAAGCGGCCAAAGTGATGGGGGTGGAAATGACAACAATACTAGCAGCGACAAAGATGAATCTGGAAGTGTCGTGCTTATCTCCAGCAAATGGGGGATGTTACTTGGACATTGCTGGATCCTGTTATTTTTGTATTATTAAAAGTATTTGTAATATAATCTAAGCCTACATATCTCAGCTAACCTCGGCCTCGACATTAGAAAATAGGCCGTGACTCACGGCGGAATTGACGACGGCCCGTCCTCGAAGGATAAAGTCGGGTGTGCTTTCCAGCTAACGCTTCTCCATCCATTACTAGTGACAGCCTCAGCTTGACTTGGTCAATTTTATCGGCGAGCTTTTGACCAAGCTGCGGAAGATGCTCCAGGATATGGCCATGGGTACGTTTAAGCGTATCATCTGCGGTGCTATTTCGAGTCGCAGGCAAGAAGATTCGGCACGTCCTGACAATGATCTATTATACTATGTGATGTCAGGAATGGCGCGCTCATTTAAGAACCTAACAATGTTTGCTGAAAAGCCATGCTGTCGATGCCGTTTACGCTGCTCTGCTGGAATATGCTGAATATGTTGGTGGTGATTACCAATGCAAAGTCCTGCCGGTTCAGTTGAATAAGAATGCAATTACTCTCCTAGAAAAGCACACTTAAAAGTACACAGTGCTGCCCTCTTAGGCATACTACGAGACTCAGAAGATCACAAAGTTTGGGGGGGACGATGATAAAAGTGTGGAGGAAGGGCTAAAAGCGTTGAAAGAGTGGGAATTGTCAACTAAGTATGGGAATCTGGGGCTGCTATTTGAAGAAGCCCCCAGATGAGATTCCCATCGACGTAGATGCCTACTTGGGCGCACCACAGAGCACATACGACCATAGCTCTCAGAAAATGCGGAATCCCGCGAAGAACTTGTCTACTTAAAATTGACTTTGTTATGGACTTGGCTAATGAACAACTGTTATGAGGGGTCAACTTATTATTATTCATATACTTAAGGAGCAGGATTATTTTCTCCTCTTCTCCCCCTTTTATCCCTATCTTTTTCTTCATCTCACTTACTACTCCTCACCTTCCTACCCTATAGGGGTGGCCAAAGGCCCAATCGATTACAGACTTCCGTTCTTGGGGTCCCAATACGGAGCCAAGAGAGGAAACTGGGACTATATCGTTTAAAACGGGCAATAATTAATACGAAGCACTACTGCGATGGGTGCAAGACTCTATTCAACCCACTATGCATCCTGACATGATATCCGCGGCTGCCACCTACCAAAGCTTGTCCCAAAATATGACTGACCCACCAAGCAGTTGCCAACACCAACAAACACGCCGACAAACGCACGATACATCCAGGGGGGATTAATTTGCGCTGTGATTCTTGATCCACAAACCAGGCAATGCGATATTATATCCATTGCGATGGACGCAGTGCATTCTCGCTTGATCTGTTGTGAACATATGAATTGAAGTAAGTTTAGCTTCTATTCGAATTCCAACCGTCTACTAAGTAGCTTCCAAGTCGCTCTTGGTGGATTGTATTACATAATCGATCACGTAGGTAGTAATTTTGCTTGCTTTCACGCGGGGTAACGGAATCTTAACTACGTTACGATTACTTTACGCGCTCCATTCAAAGACTGGTTCAGACCAGGCCACTAACCAAACAAGGAACTCACCTGGACTTCACTAACACTTTCATGGCCCAAAGCAGGTTCTTCTCCTCCCTCTATCTCGTAACTCCAAGAGGATTTATTCGTTCTGACTACTTCGTGCAACTACAGGTACTTCTCAGCAGCGACCGATTGTCGTGTCCGGGCCATCAGGTGTCGGGAAAAGCACAATATGTCGGCGGCTCTTGGATAAGCACCCGGGCGTTTTCGCCACGACCGTTTCGCACACTACCCGCCAACCTCGGTCTGGCGAAGTCGAAGGCTCCGCCTACTTTTTCGTTTCACGCGATGCCTTTGAGTCTCTCATTGCTGAACAGGCATTTATAGAACACGCCGAGTTTAATGGAAACTTATATGGCACTAGCAAGCAAACAATTTCTGATCAATCAGGAAAAGGTTCAGTAGTTCTGCTGGATATTGAGATGGAGGGCGTTAAGCAATTGAAAAAAGAACAATGTCAAGGAAATGAGCGCATCAACCCACGTTTTATTTTTATCAAGCCGCCATCGTTTGATGAACTTGAGGCTCGCCTGAGAGGGCGCGGGACTGAGGATGAGAGTAGTACTCAAAGAAGGTTGACTCAGGCCAGAGCCGAGCTTGACTACGCTGAAACAGGTGTACATGATAAAATCATTGTGAATAATGATCTTGATGTAGCATTTCAAGAACTGGAGAGTTTTGTTCTCAATGGATGTCGGGGTGGAGAAGGCCCTCGAAGACGGGCCACGGAAAAAGAATATGTCCATTAGGAGTATCGCAGTTGTAATCATACATTGTTATTACGCTCATGATCATTCTTTTTTTTTTCACTTTATCGAGCCCCAGACCGAACATCACAAGCTCACCGAAAGCAATATTACACAAGTATGCAAATCTGATTCATAAGATTGTGCCTTTAGTGCCATGAATAGCATTAGCTATTGGAACTAGGAATATGTAGAGAAAAATAAAATAAAAGAATAGGCCATATCGATATTAAATACTACCTGCTTATTTGAAACAAAGCGAACAGATCGCTGGTACGATGAAATTGACTAGAATCTTGAACTGGCTACAGGTTTTCCAGTGGTAAAGGTAACTTCACAAGTTTGGCAGCTTGCATAAAGATTGTCCGGTTGGGGGGAAGGGGTTCTATTTCTCTACCCTACCACGCAATATACTATCTAATTTCAAATGAGAAGGAATAAAAAAGCGACAGCGCTACCAAAGCTTTCATAGTATTCTGTAAAGTTTACAAATGTGGTAATTGCGCTGATAGCTGTGATATAAAATGCAGAGAAAGACAATGGGAAAGAATATACCTCGCCTTTCTTCAGTGAAGTTAAAAACGATATAAAAGGTACGGATCAAGAGACGCGATTAGTCTGGAAGTCTTTAATTAGCAACGATTCATTAGATGAGTATCATCTTGGGAGTCTTACCACCTCATATCCTCGAAGTATCCCTAAATCAGGAAAGCTCTATCAAAAGCTTTGGTAGAATCAAAATCTCTGAGGACCTCGCTTGCTCGTACGACGACCACCAACGGGGGGCACCTGAATCAAAGGAGCTCCATCACCGATTTGAACAGGATCAATGTCTTGAGGGTCGCGCTTGCTCGTACGACCACCAACAGGAGGAACCTGAATGAGGGGAGCTCCATCGCCAATTTGAACAGGGTCAAATCCCTGAGGGTCACGCTTGCTTGTGCGACGGCCACCAACAGGAGGAACCTGAATAAGAGGAGCTCCATCACCAATTTGAACAGGGTCAAATCCCTGGGGGTCGCGCTTGCTTGTGCGACGACCACCAACAGGAGGAACTTGAATCAGAGGAGCTCCATCGCCAACCTGAACAGGATCGATTTCCTGAGGACTTCGCTTGTCAAGAGTGATCTCAATGTCTTGTGTGTCATTCCGGATGGTAGCTTTGAACCCGCTTGGAACCTTGGACGGGCTTCTAATCAAGAAGAAAGAAATTGTTACTACTGACTCCATATTTGAGTTTCAATAAATACTTACCCATAGACTGTGGCATTAGCCATGCCAGCACCGAGGAGAGCAAGCAGAGTGATTTTCTTTGAGTAAAGCATCTTGAATGTATTGCTTTACAAAATGAATGTTGAAATATAATAAGTGAGTGAAACTTGGGCTGAATCTCTGGATTGAAGGAATGAAAGAATGATGATGGAATTGATGGTGATATTTCTTCAACAAACGGATTTACGGGTCAACTTATAGCACAGATTTCTCTCAATCTCATTATGCATTACATGTTCTGTTTAGTGTATTATACAAGTAAGCTCGTGAGGTTGGCAGATATGAGGCTAGATTTCGTTTCAGATTATCAAACCCTCCTCCACTTCCCCATACACTCGGGCAAGCCGGCAGTCAACCTGGGCAAACCGGCAGTCAACCTGGGCAAACCGGCAGTCAGCCTGGACAAACCTAAATAATGTTGGATACAGGGTATGAAAGAATACGAAAAAGGCGTGGAGCCATCGGGAAGGCTTCCCATTCGTGCAGGGCTAGCTGCAAGAGCCCATGTATTATGGATTTTGTATGGAAACCTATATTCCCTAAGTTTATTTATCTCAGTAATTGACGCTTTTGAAACAATCTTGGTAGTCAGTTACCAACATATCATATGGATAGTTATCTTCCCGGCTCACCTTTCTAATGTCTTCTCCTCATTTCAACTCTGTTCTCATCTTACCGTCTACTGGGATCCACGCCCTTTGCGTGTAATCACCAAACTTCTCAAAACTTTAAATAAACCAATCACCGCCTTGGGGTAAGATATCAACTTACTTGCAAGTTGACAGCTGAAATTATCAGTGCTTTTGTCATCTGTCATGTTCTGGTGATGTGGTACCCTTGTTCTGTGCATAAAAACCCATGCTCTGGACAATGTTAAACCGCTATGGCAAGAAAACAATTCTGAATGATGCATTGGTCAATGCATCACGATTATCGTAATCTCATAATTTTTAAACCTTGACGAGTATATGTAAGCAATATTTACAACCCACGCTCGATTCTGTCGAATACGAAATTGGGCAACACAAGCGATTAACAAAACTCATCTAATGTGGGTCACAAGAAGGCTAAAGAAATGGGGATTCAGCATCGTCATATTATATTTATCTGAACATGGTATTGATCCGCATTCTCGATAAGGTAGAACCAGAGACTCCACACATTAGGGCTGTGCCGGTTGCCCGAAAATCTCACATGGGCTTTGGTGCTCGCTCTGACAAGGGCCAATATTATCGGATCCCGCGCGTTCCAGTGCCAAGGACGGGATCCCGAAACCCTAACGATTCATAAGCGTCACACCGCTGTTATACACTCTTTGGCTAAGGCCAGAGCCCCGTGAGGCGTTGCCTACCTTTAGTCTCGCCCTAGTGCGAAGCTTCATGAAACCTCCATCTCAGTCTAAGATGCAGCATGGATGCACGCACTGGGATAGTCCGCCTTGCTATATCGACCAGCCTGGCGATCTAAGGGATGTGCACTTCAAGTACAGAACCAAGAAGTCCATTAATGCCCTTCGTAAAATTTACTGGTCCAACCATTAAATTTTGAGGCATGTCATATTTGTAAATCATTACAAACGGTATTTACTGTCACGTTGTATAAAAGAAAAGAAGGCGCAAACCTTAGTGGATCACCCCCACTCTTTGATCCCATGACTAACTTACAATACCACCAGAGGATAACTAGACGTCATTCATTTATCAATTGAAATATATGGCTCATAGAATAGGCCCTCTTTCATTAACATTGCTATCCATTGAACGGATAATTGGAACAGAAAGGTACGGCCTATGAGATCAGGGCTGCGGTCAATTTAATTCTCAATCTAGGTTTAGTCCAGGTCACTCCAAAAAGCAATAACTTTTGCTCTTTAATTGATAAAAGGTTATTTCTATCAATAGAATACGTAGATGAATTGCTTTTTTGGATTGAACTGGATTGGGAATTGAATTGATCGCAGCCATGTGTGAGATTAGGCTACACCCACCCTGCACTAGAACATATAGCTTGTATTGTTTTGGTACAACTTCTCTATATGCTTATCACTTACCTTGATGAGCTTCACTACATCAGTCCCTGGTGATTATGAAACTGAAGTGGGGATGAGGTAAGATTGGGGGCCGTCTTATAGTCACGCGTATAACGCTTGCCAAGGAGCTATGAAAAATACGAAAAAAAAAGGAAAGAAAAGTACCCACCTAAAGAGGCACAAGCTAACCTTATTTCACTTTTTCGCATCCCGTACTTGGATTATGAGTAAGATCTCGAATGCCTGCAGATTTCCATTTGGCCGAGAGTCCATGATGTTTATTTGCATATAGATGATCAAAGCCTGACTAATGAATAGTAAAATATTTTAGCTTCGGGCAGCAGCAACGCCACAAGTAATCTTAGGCAAGATTTTTCTTATATTTGACCCCTGTCAAACGGAGCACCAGTCAGGATGACACAAAAGAATCCCATAGTATTCACATTACTGCGTATGCCGGCAGCACCATGATAACTCTTTGAAAAAAATAAAAATAAAAAGAATGACAAATTACAGGATCTAGGGTTTATGAATTGGGAGATAATTTGATTTCATTTCCACCTCGCCTGAAGTGGCTTGCCCACCCGTCTGCTCTCCCATGGTCAAGCCACCACATGTGACATCGATGTCTAATTCCCATTACCCCCCTAGGCCTTAAGTTTACTATGGATATGGTTACAGATATCTAAAATGACCTGTGGAGCAAAATTCGGCATAGCAGCTGCCGAATAGATTGTTCCTTGGTCGTCGGTGTAATTGTTGCAAACCGAGTCGATGTTTGATACCGATGCATAGCTAGAGTCTGTGAACGGAGCAGGAACTACTTTCGATAACTTTATTTGAGGTGGTGGCATTTTTTCTTGTTCGCTTTCTATGCTCGTAAAACTGCTGTCAAGGCTAAGAAAAGTTGGATCAAATTTCGTGTTTTGAAGCGCAGAAGGAGCCCTGTCACTCGTCACGGGCTGCTGAGAGATCGAAGGATCAATGGGAAATTCTTGCGGTGTGCTAAAGGGTGTTTTAGCGTTTTCTGAAAAAGAGAGATTGGTCGTTAAAACACATTCTGTTACAGAAATTCACTCGGATCATCGTTGAAACTGTATGATCTGCCATGGATGCGACAAAGGTGGGGGAGGAGGTAATCAGGTCTCAGCCAAATTTTAGGCTGTTGAGTACCACAGTGCTCAAGGCGACATATGTATCTAAATCCGAGTACAGCTCCATCGTCGTGGATGGCGTCTTTATATCTACCAGGGTCATTTTTGGTGCCGAAGCCATCCTTTCGAGCGCATCCTTGGAAGTCACAACGAAAGGGCTTGTTGTGACGGAGAATATGTTTACTATCATATATTAAATTGGGGATTTATAATCTACATAGACAGTCAAGACCTAGCTTATTCCAAGCCATTTTTTGCTATCGGTATAGAAGAATTTGCGATCGCTGGAACTTGAGATAATTGGAGGCTGGTTGGCACTACTCATAGACTTGGGGATTTCGGATTTATTTATTTCTACGTCAGATATGTTTAGGGTCTGTTTGGTAACTTGAACCGCAAGCAACGGATAATCCTCGTACACCGAGGAACCAGAGGAGTGAAAAGTAGTACTGTATCGTGAGTCATCAGGGGGTGCATCACACTCCGAAGGTACAAGTCTAGTTCTGTACTGTTGGAAAGAAGGCCCGCTGCCTGGGTAGCTCACACTGGATGGCAAAAATGTAAAGGGTTGAGTATTCAACGGCACCCAAGAGACATCATTCATGTTGTAGAATTGAGTCGAGTTGAATGGATAGGGCGAAGCTTTGCTGGACTTCTGCGGAGGAGTTTGGACGCTTTCTTCATGTTGTCGGGGATTGGGACTCGGTTTTTCGACACGTGCTGAACCAGGCGTCTCAGCTGACAGAAGCCCATTCCCGTTCATCTCGTCGCGTCGTTAAATCCGCAAAATGGTGTATATTTAGTGTTAGACCATGGACAAGATGCTGATCAAAGTAGCAGAGTGGAAAGGCTCTGAGCCAGCAAAATTCCGTTGGTAGGGTAAATTCGATGTTGCGAAAGAGGAGGCCTTCGCCCGCTTGGAAATAATTGTGCATACCGCACCACGATATCTGACAAATCAATCTCTTCAGGTGCCTCTATTAATGAAGCCATGTAAGCAAACACCATGCGAGAAGAGAAAGAAAAGGAAACTAGGGAAATGGTATCAGAAGCTAACAGTCTTTTATTGCAAAAAGCCCAAAAAAGAGGATTGCACTTTCATGCTGGACATGTATCTTCAAAGCCCCCCAACCATTGTCGAAAAATTGGCGTTTTTTCAGTTAACTCAGAACAGCGCGAAGCCTAGAAATGTTAATGATGAGTGACGTCAGCAGAGAGCTATCGATTAATACTTACTATCAAGAGAGAAGTGAAATTTTGCGCATTTTGGAGGAGGGACGGGCTAAGAATTAGCTGGGGGTGATGAGAGATATGTGGCGTATACTTGTGTATCCTGGCGTAGTTTGACATGAGTGTTTCAGGAATCAAGTTCAGAGTTTTCAATGTATCAAAACCAATTTATATAAGGAAAGTTTAAAGACAAGTTTAATGAATACTAGGTAAAGTTATCGAATAGAGTTATACAAGTATCGACTGCGCCTCGCATAGGTCAATCAATTGTCACTCAGGATTCATGTTGCTCCAAGATTAATATTCGATATTTACCCTGCATTGAAACAATGGGGCAGCGGCTTCGGCATAGTGCCAAGACTCATTGAATATTATGAATCCAAAAAAGATTAGATGTCGTGGTTCTTTCATAGTCAAAGTAATAGCACAGCCGAGTACAGGATGGGGATGGGACAACATGGTGTGATCCGCCATTACTTACTTGAGAACGGGCGGTCTAAAAGAACTGGGTTAGCCATGAGACTGTCCAATGGAGAACACAATGGATAACATACCTTGCCCATTTTGCCTGGTCTTTAAAACGAGGAGACTTTGTTAGCAATTGGACAAGCTAAGAAAAAGGTAGGACGCTACTGACAAAACGACGGGGGGTGCAGGGCGGGGGGAATCTAAAAAGACAACACATCAGTAACAAATCCAACAGGAAACGGGTATAATTTGGTGTGAAATCATGGCATGGCGTACGTTCTCGAGTTGTGTGGGATGAAGAAGAAGAGAAAAAAAAGATTGTGAAAATTTTGGCCACTTTAGGTAGGGCCTGCACTGCCAATACCGCTGTGCGCTGCGCGGTCGAAACGGAAGGAGCAACCCATTGTGCATGGCGTTGCAATGCCAAACAACCAGCGCTCTTTCCAACTCGAGTCCTGATGGTAGAAATAGGAAGGCACCCGTGGACATGGCAATCATACGTAAGGAGCTCTACGGGAAACTTGGACTCGGGATCCTCAGCGTTCATCACACAGTTGAAGTTGATCACATCGCTCTACTCTACGTTACTGTTTCGATTGGCATTACCAGAGTCACAAACACGTGAAGCACGGATCGTGTTAAATTCTGTCCAGAAAGAAACGGCATTATGGACACTCCTGAATCCTCCAGCGCTTCCTCCCCAGATGGTGCAAGGTCCAAGCGAAAGCTTGACTGCACGCAGAATGATATTCTCAGAAACTTGGAACGTCGAAATTCTATGAGAGCTATGAGCCCAAATCGAGCGAGCACTGCAGACAAACTCGCAAACGATGCTCGGAGATGGAAGGATGGAGCAGAGGTCGACTCCGAAGAACTGATTGCTCACTGGAGAACCTTCACTCATGCCGACGACCTTGCTACACAGCTTAGAGACACTCAAGAAGGCCTTCGCACGTTGCAAATTGACAAGGCACGCACATCTTTTCTTTTCGATATCGGCGATTATATGAACAGCCTCATCAAAGACCCTGGCAGAGTCGAAAACGAGGTTGCGCAAGGTGAAATGCGCACCCTGAAGGCCTACCAAGGCGCCCGTTACCCCTTACCTCGATCGTCTCACCAAACTTTGTAATCGCATCGGCGTGGATAGAAGCCGCGCGCGACACTGGGTTGCAACCTACAGCCAGAGGAACGAACTAGCTCACCATGCTCCGCCTAGCATTGAAGATTATGTGAAGGCCGAAGGCTGGGACGAAGAATCACCTTGGGAATCGGTTGATTGGTCAGCGTTGAAAGAAGTCTACACAGAACAAGAGCGATAGGTTCAAACGAAGCACGAGTCTGGAGCCTACGATGAGAACCAGCGTGACCTGTTCATCGATGCCCTGTAACGTAAATGGGCATCGCTCTGCACCGAGGATGCAAGTGGACTCCTAGAACCCAGACGGGAGACAAGAAAAATCTGCAAGGATATCTACAAGGAGATTAAAAAGACCCTTAAATTCCCACCATGGTATTACCCCAGCCCGTACGAAGAGGGCAAATGGGATGACGTTATCTAAACGGTGACCAGCATCTGCTCCAACTCAGAAGGAGACATTGAGCCATGCTGAGTTGACAAAGCGCTTGGGCTTGTCAAATCCTCCCGCGACATGTTAGGAAGATGCGGGAGGGTGCCTTCGCACCATTGTACTCTAGGTGCAGGTGCTGAAGGCACGGGCGGCGAAGTCGGACTCTTGCAACCTCGTGGTGCCGCCCGGGGACCTGGTCATCTGACGATGGCTTCAGGCAATGTAAGAGACGCAAACCATTGTCTTGCTGGGGGCTTTTGGATTCGTGGGGCTTTCGCGTTCGGGGAGGCTTTCGCGTTCGGGGGGCTTTCGCATTCGGGGGGCTTGGCATACTGGGCGTTTTGACTCGGGGCCACTGGGCTTTCATTTCGGATTTCCATGTCCAACGAAGATAATTTGGTTGAGGATGGAATTTAGCCAGAGTACGCTCGGATGCCTGAGTAAATGCTGCCAGCTTGAGCCACCGGGGCAAACATCCTTTCGATGCCAGCTGACAGAAGTTTGCCTTTTCTCCTCAGTCACAGCCCAGCGCTCCCACATTTTGTCATGAAGGCTACCTGGGGAAATAGCCATATCACCCTCTCGATCAGGTCACGAAAGATTGGCTCAAACAAACTCTCCCGATCACGGCCACTGCATCTCCTTCAATGAGGCTATGCCATTCACTCCAGTCCGAGTTAACTCGTTTCTCTCCAAAATCTACAATAAAATCTGTGAATCTCGCTGTATACTAACTGGACTTTGATTTGGTATAGGCCAAAACGATTGCTCCTTTCCTTTCCTCGATTCTTTTGGCATTGGCAAGCTTTGGTTGAACTGACGCTGTTCTGCTCCTTAGCCAGCTGCGGAATTAGAAAACGATGCTGAAAGGTGATTCCCAACTTTGACCATGTTCATGGTCCAAGCTCATCCTAAGTTGTAGGGCCCAAATCTTCCGATATTAAACCTCCCCCTCGTCATTCTGTCTCGCCAAGCTCCTAATTAGGACACTACGATACCGTTCCAGCCCGTATCCTACCTTTGCGCAGCTGGTTAGAAATATGTGATACTGTTCATCGGTTCCGACTGGCCCAGAGCTCTTATGCTATTCTGTTGCACGGAGGGTTGATAGAAAGGAGTGTGCTTGTTGCAAGTTCGTCGCAAAGTCAAGTCATAAAATCTCTCCCCAAATATTGTGACCGAAATCGAGCAACTCTTTGCAGGTAGAAGGCCACTTGTTGACCTGCTATCATAAATAATAGGCCGCTTCATTCTAGAGCTATTTACCCACAATACACGATTCTCAAATTCACACAAGTTCGAATGCAATCATGCCATATATTCTTCTCCCGTCAAACCTGCATGTCATTATGCAATCTCCATGAGGCCGCAGGTCAGTAGGATTGATTCTTGTCTAGTATGTCTACGCGTAGGGCCATAACTCATAGCCGTAGTCACTCATGCCAATGACCTCTCTGCCTCAAATATCACTGGCAAGACCATCATTGCTTCTGCCTCCAGCCAGACAAGTGCTCGCGGCAGCCCAGAACTACAATCGCCATTCCCGAGATAGTGGCTGTTTCTATAACCGCCTGATTGTCGCTGAGATTAGTGCGGCAAGGCCTACTGTCTTCAAGGGTAACAGCAAACCCAACTTCAGTGGCGACGAGTACTCTGGCCCCACCTCCTCTGGCAGATGCTGAAATGGGACAACCCACCCCAGGCCAGAGTCCTCCACCCAAGCATCACAGGAAAGTTGCTTCGCAGAGTTACTGAGCTTCTTGGACACCGCAATGTCGATGCAACTTCAGTAAATTTGCCTGTTAACTTGTAATCCAGCTACCTGAGCGCCCCAGGAAGATAGTTCACCACTTCGGGCGCTTCCTAATCCTCGAGTCGGCGGCGGTATCTACATTCGCGCCAGCTTTCAAGGCTATCCCCAAGAGCATGGACAAGATTCTCTACGACATCGCAAAGACGGCTTGTACTACTACAAAAACACGCCTCGAGGTATGACAAGGTCCCTGGGCTAGTTCTGCTACATGGAGAGAATAGTAACCAGTGTAGACCATAGAGACTCGACAGGGCGATGAGGAGGATTATGGACAACAGCCCAAAGGGCCCAACCATCCTCGGGAGTGCTATCTCCCTCCCTCACCACATGGTGGGCGTAAAACACAACGGCGCATCACTGAACAAGTACTCCATCGCTGTCAAGCTCCACGACTTCTTTTCTGCCTTAATTTGGCGTTCAATTGCTGACTCCCCATCATAGCTAAGACTTTCTCCTCGCCCAACCCGATCTTCTCGTGTATTGTCGAACCTGAGGGGTTATGGGACGGGCCGCATGAGGCTATTGGCTTTCCCTCTTTTTGATGGTGGAGCCGAGTCATACAAGTCCCAGAATGAGTATCGATAGTGGATTCAGGGCGATGTGGACTGATTGAGATGCGGTGATCGAGTGATACCGCGATACTACCCTTGCGCGTGAGGTGCGATCTCTAAGAACCCAGTGTCGGATTTGCGACGCATAAGAGGTGGATGCGGAGGGGGACACGGTTAATTCAGATGATGTCGAAACCGGAGTTGATTGTGACACTCTTGAACTACTGTTGGCCTCTGACGAGCAGGCCGATGGTGTTTGAAATCTGGGGACATTGCCCACAATTTGCTGTACAACACCACAAACCACTAGGTCACAATGTACGGACCCGTCTCGCCGCCTGGGAAAATTTTAAAATTGGATAAGCTTGGATAGTCTAGTATTGCGTAATGAATTTCTTTTGTTCATCTACTCTACCTTCTCTGCAGCCGCTAATCCGAGACATTCTCTGCAAAGCTAATTGTGAATTCTTGGTTTGCCAGTGGAGACCAATCTCCAGCCAATTTTATTACAGTTAATCGAACCCATGGTAAAAGCGTAGGACTTATTATTTTTAAGACGCCCAGATCATTTCACTCCAAAGCGGACCACCTCGATGGCCTTGTTGACTTTTCCCACAAAACCTTGCTCTAACCTGAGCATAAAATTCGCTTCCCCCGCCTTTCCCCCAATTTCTTCGCCCAATGCACGCCATGACCTCTGTCGAGCTGTCTTTCATCGCCAACATTTCAATCGCCTACCAGACATTCTTCATGGTATGTCATTTAAATACTCTATTAATAACTCTTGGCATATTTGATCCTGATAGTGGAAGCAGGAATGATCTACCGATACAGAGGGCAATCACCTACGAGGGTCTCTACAGTAATCTTTATCTCTGCCACCGCTCAACTCTCCCACGGATGCGGAATCGGTCGTAACGCAGCGAGCTACTATTCTATTTCATCACAGCACGAACGTCGAACATACACTACAAAGCGCATATCACAGCAGATCCTGAATTAGCTCTCATCGAAGAAGAAAGCGGCACGATGGCCTCCCCCAAACCCGATCGTAGCACACCTACCTCCGTCCTTTGGCCTTCGAATCAGTAGAAACAGCACGGCGAAGATCCCCAAACTATCCTCGACGACCTGCAGCGTCGAAAGTCTGGGCCAGTGAGTCCCAAATCTCGAAGCATTGCAGAACGACTTGAGAAGGAAACGAAACAATGGCAAAATGGCGAGGATGATGGGAAAGTTGACCATGAAATGTTGGTCAGCGAATGGAAGACGTTTGCGTGGGCCGAACAGGTAGCGGAGGAGCTTAAAGAGGCCTAAGCCAAACTTGCATTGATGCAAGAGCAGGCCCGTCAAGATGCTTTTCTTCGGGATATGATAGACTTGAGTTTCTGTCATAGAGACTGAAATATATTGGGTCGTCACTATGCACCTCGCACCTTGAACAAAAGAAAACTTGAAATACGTGACGAACAATGCCCTTTGCATTCCCTGAAATGGTCTGAGTCGA
The DNA here is from genome assembly GCA_013406985.1 of Calonectria crousiana. Classification (NCBI taxonomy): domain Eukaryota; kingdom Fungi; phylum Ascomycota; class Sordariomycetes; order Hypocreales; family Nectriaceae; genus Calonectria; species Calonectria crousiana. The sequence goes on along the minus strand of VTGD01000015.1, from coordinate 694,138 downwards.
GGTTGACAATTGCAGAGCGAAAACATTACGCTGGTACATCTACAAACCAGCACGATCTGTCTAAGCTTGCAGGGGGCTTGTGGTCGCGGCTGAGGCTTTTTACTCGAACACCGAGACTCAGGCTTTCAGCCAGGGAATACCTGACGTCCCTAGGTAGCCACGAAGGCACTGGTGTTTGACGGTCGTCAGCAGGTGCCCACCACACCTGGAGTCCTGAGGCAAAAGCCCCGTTGGTAAGTTTGCGGGGGATATCTTTTTTTGCTTCTTTTCCCTTCAATCTCATGCCCAGCAGCCACGTTTTTCTATTTGTATTGGATGTATTCTCAACCAAAGGCTCATTTTCAAATCATGGAGCGATGTTTAGTGAAAATCCCCATTCTTAGTGGGAAGGCGAATCTTCCAGCAGCAATAGTAATTATTCCCTTTACGTGTGGTTAATCTATAATAACTAGTGTTCAAGGGCCCTAATACAAGCGGGACAAGACACTCGCATAGGAATGAGATGTCGTGGCTAAAAAAGCGTGACTACGGTGGGTTCATATCCACGGTTGAACGCTTCTCCATGCATAATGCCTTGTACATAACACCGTCCCCCAAAATCATATTCCGTGCCGATGGCCCCTCCCCGTTTTTTCATAGTAAACGGGAAGTTGCCACCGTTGAGGACCCAAACTTCCTCTCCTGGTTCCGTATCCACGTGGCCAAGTCCGATTAATCCAGTCTTAGTGATAAACAATCTCTGATTTAGTGTCATCCCTTTAATCGTTCTGTATGTTTCGTTTGGTGTTTTTGAATCCAAGAACGTATAGAAGCTCTTTATTTCCTCCTTTCCGACTGCCTTAACGATTCTTTGTTGATTGTCATGAAGTAAGTCGCCAAGCATGAGCCTGGCAAAAGCATCATGAATTGTATACTGATTGTGGTATAATTGGGTCGATTCCGTTCCTGATTTGACATGGCTCTGTGCAAGTTGTTGTTCCCATTCTCGGATTCGTTCTATTAGCGCGTCGTATTGGTTTAGACGCCCGTCAGGATTCATCCACCGCTCACCCACAAAATCAACCACATCGACGAATACACCAGTCAGTTTTAGTATTTCTTTTGACTTCTTCCAACCATTAGTTATGGAATTGATGTTTAACGGCCTTCCACCGTGCGCATTGTACTCTGGCCAGCTGTATACGTGGAACTAATCAGTATGCCAATCAGATTGGTGAGCCACATCTACTGCCCAGCGAGGAACATCTGGAGTTGCTAATTCCTTTTCCAGGCGCGGGTCTATTATGAATGGAAATAGTGATTTTTCACTAAGAATGAGATCGAAAGTCAAATCGCAAAACACCTCCTTGGCTGATTTATCATAATCGCAGGTCTCCGTGTTGGGCAAAGGTCCGCAAGAGGAGAGCTCAAGTAGCCCATATATTTTGTCCCAAGAATCCGTTGCTTTTCGAAATCTCCACCGCTGTACAAGTGTTATGGGTGAATCATTTCCCGCTTTTGCGAGTTCTAGCCAAGCAATATCAGCGAAAAGCCGGTTGAAAACATGCTCCGCGTGGAAATCATTCAACAAGCGTTTTCTGAGCCTGGAGTCGTTTACCAACAGCATTATGGTACTTAAAAAGTCCCAAGGGATTGAATATGAGTCCCAGACAAAGATAATCTCAGGAGGAAGCACAGCTTCCTGCACAGTCCATAATCTTCGCCACCATGGATGTTCCTTAATTGCCTGAAGTACTTTCAGAAGATTATCGACTTGCTTTTCAGAAAGCGAATGAAAGTCGGCTGGGCATTGCGCGTGGCCTCCTCGCTTGATATGCATGTTTTCCAGTGTCTCCAAAGTCATGTCGATATCAGTGCGGGAAATCCCATCTTGGATATCTCCAAGCCAGACTAAACATCTCTAGCATTGGGAATATATGTATCGCATTAGTTTTACTTGTTCTGTCTTATCTTTGTTATCCCATTGATTGATACATAGCTGGTCAAGCCAAAGGACCCGTGTTGCATCCAACAATCGCAGTTTTCGCAAAGCGGCGTACAAGCTCTTGGTAATGCCAACCTTCCGGCCTGAGATGTTGATATCAGACAGCGTACCGACTTGGCCCCAAACATATGATAGTGCCTCATATAAAGGTTGATCTTCCAAGGCAACGCTCTGAATATCGCAATTGATAGGGGCATTGATGTCGCCGTGTGAAGGATGAAGAGATAAAATACGAATGTAACTTTTGAGAGTCATAATGCCTGAGACTTTTGGCACTTGCAAAGAGCTAGATTGTTTCTGTCCCCTGACATCGGCATTTCCACGACTTTATAGACGATAGAGGACTGAAATAATCGTTGCTGCCTAGAGCCTTGTGGAACAAAACAGACTGCATAAGTAATCACTAAGGAAATGGGCGTTTTGTACGTGACGCGATTGGAAGGTATTTTCGCCTCATTTTCAAGTCGATTAATAATTTAATTGGTCAGTCTTTTTATGTAGCCTGTTAATGTGTTTTGGTGCCAAAAAGCGAATATCCCTATCTACGGCTTCCGAAGCCACCATCGTGGGTAGCCGAGCGCTTTCGTGAAAGGCTGTTTTGTGTTGGTCTTGGGATCATTTCGGGGCTTGTCTTTTGTGTTGTTCGCGTCGCGCCTCAATAGATACAGAAGGCGCGATTTCTATCACCCAGACTGGACATTCACAACCTGTTTGCCTTGATTCAAATGGCTGACTAGGTAGGGGAGTTTGTTGTGCTAGAACGATTGGGTGAGTCGAAATTTTACATGTCGGTAACACGATCAAAGGTTGCCATTTCAATACAGCTAACCAACCCGCAGGGAGATGCTATGGTGAAGTTGTTTCCGCCACCCACAAATTAGATTTCTTTAGTTTCAAATTGCAACAAAAATCAACAATTTGTTTTTGTATGAGTCTTCGCCTGGAACATCTTGATGAATGAATCTGGTATTTACTTTGTGGGCTTGAACGAAAATGCGCCGTTTTTGGGATTAGGAATATTCATTGAACAAGTAATGGGAATATTAAAGGAATTGGCGAGCAGTGGTCCTTGTACACGAGTCTATTTGATGTGGCATAGAACTTGCGGGTAGAAGTAAAATATCCAGGTCATCCCTTATTGCTGACAGATATCGATGGCCGTCATACGTGGAATTCGGTGACAAAAGCTACAGGCACGCGGACTAGATAGATAGTATCCGCTTTCATAATAGAGATGTTCCCTTGAAGTAAATGTGATAGACGGAACATACTCAGGTTGGCTCCCGAATCAATCGACTGCTAATGATAATTATCACAATTCAAGACCAATTACGCTATCTGAAACTCGGCTTCTACACTATACCTTTAATTGTCTAGTGGACCCTGCACTGGTTAAAATGCGCGCGCACGGCTATGCCAAGAGATAAGATCTGAACTTACTTTTTAAACCTGATGCATGTGCGGCTGTGGCAGCCGGCGCATGAAAATACGGATGATGGGATCTTTTGCATAGGGCTGAGACTTCAGACGCTACTTCCGCAAAAATGTTCCAGATTCGCTTCCACCTACTCTCGAGAACACATCAACTTCTTCAAATCACAAATGTGTTAAATAATTGATCTGGCATTCTCTTCATCTTTCCTCTTTTATAGGGTTGCTTTTGGAGTGGGGTAATAGAACAAGTTTTAGTACTTACGATCAGAAGAAAAAAATAACCTGACCGCCCAGACTGCTCGAAAAGGTTCCGTGCCCATTCGGTTGGAATGATTGCAGATGGTGACATTAAGAGGTAATAATTGCGGGAAAAGGTAAATGCTAAGGCTGACTTTTGAAAGTTACGGCACAGGAGTGGGTGTTTCCTCTAATATTGGCCTGCTTGGAAACACAGGTCAAGAGCTTATCAATGCACCTGGAATTGTAGCAATCGATTTCCTCTAGCGGAACTATCATCTCAGCGCCATCGTAAATTGGTCTTCGATTCGATCCTAGAAACCCAATCTACGATAAAGTTGGTGTATAAGGAGAGCTCATCGGTCATTGAAACGGTTCGTATCACAGTCTTAATTATTCAGTATCACTTGATTGCCGGGTTGCTTTTAAGGTGACCAGGTTGGACCTGCCTCTCAAAGAAGGGGATATATGCCTAAATAGCTCCAAGAATTTATTCAAACAAATTGTCTCCCTAATCGCTTTTTTATTTTTATGTTTACTCTACCTATTCTCATGTTTATTTTTGCAATATTTATTCTTTGACATCTTGTACCCCCGAAAATGCAACAAGCTCAGTGCTTTTTCCGTGAACCGTCCAACGAGAGGTTTATTATGCATCAAAATGATGCATCGCAGCATGTGCATCCACTAAATTGCAACCCTTGTAACTGCTTCTCCGATAACTGGAAAAATTTGTCCATAACCATGGGTATAATCATCTTTGTGAATGACTTGTTGATCTTTGGGGCCTCTTTAGTCATTGCTGTGACTATCTTCGGTTTAATGTTTTCAGCGAGCGTCCTGGGCAGGTACCCCAAGAAGATAGGCAAAAATATAAGTAGACCAAATCCAGTGGCACCAATGGGCAAATGCCCACAGCATAAAGCGCAAAGGACTGTGAAGCTGCAATGCTTGGCGGCGATGAACACCAATTTCTTGAATGCTGCATGTTGTAGGGCAAGGGCGACAATCTTGGCAGTTGCTCCATTGACAAGTGGCATGATTATAGGTTTAAAAGACGCACAGAGAATCGATTTGCTGATCTTAGCTGACCTCATGGTGCTCTTAATTTGGTTGAGCATGATGGATTGAACCTCCTTGTTGAGCTCGATTTCTTCCATCATGCCAGTCCCAATGATTCCGACGATCTCTTCTGACTGGAAGTATGAGATTGAGGTTTCTGTAATAGCGGTTCTGGATTTGAATTCAATGCCGGCTTCAAAAACCCGACCTTCGAACTTCTGGCCTCAGATCCAATTGAAGAACGCCATGGCCCATGTCGTGTTAAAGGGACGATAGACCTTGGCTGCGGATTGCATTTCATCATCTCCATGGTCATAAGCCTTAATTTCGAACAAATTAGAAAGACTTGACTCTCGGATCGCGATGCAAACTGCTTCGCCTACTTGTTCTGCGAATTGAGTGGCCCTGCCGTTGAGAGACTTGATGATGCGCTTTTTACGAAGACATCGAGGAGTCTTCGTCGCAGTATCTCCAGGAAAGTAGTTGAGGTAAAGGCCAAAGAAGATTTGAGTCACAAATGAAAAGATTGCAGTTGTAGAAGCTGTCATTGTGATGCATGCTGGTGAGTGAGTAGTGCAAGAAAACCTCGAGGGTCCCGGAGCCTTTTGTACCTGGAGCTGGTGTACGATATCGTGGTCCAGACGGGACCTGAACATCCGAGCATCCGACCAACATCTGCGTTTACAAAGTCTTGTGATCTATTGCACAATTGTTTGCTGGCTTTGTTGGTCCGTGGCCGCCGCTATGTGAATCTAGACTCTGCCAGGCAACCACTGGGAAAGGACATTTATCTCTGAAAGTCTCTCTGCTGGAAACGGGGGCCTGGTAGTAAATTGCCTGTTCTAGTACCTCGTGTGATTCGTTTGATTATGCTTGACATGTTCATTTTACTCAATTGAAAAACCACTACCATATACTGTTTTCGACAATTTCAGGTAGTGATCCCATGACGTTTCATGTCAAGGTACAGAGAAAGATCCGATCTGGGGTAGCTCTCAGCTCAAGCCGCTACGAACCGGCTGGGCGGAACACACTTCTAAAATTAGAGTGGTTCACCTGTTCGGCAATCGATCCGCCGAGCCGATGGAGAATTTGGTTTAAGCATGCCACAATTGTGTCAAAGCAGCACAAAGTAGAAATCCTCATTGACTGAAAGTTCCGAGTTCCCAACAGATTCAAAGGGTGGATACAATCCGAGCCGTTCAAGGCCTTGATGCTCAGAGATTAGGTAGCAACTGAGCGAGAGGGAGAGTTGCGATAGATGGCGATTGGTATGGCATTACAGGTGTAGTCTCGCTATCATGGTGATTTTCTAATGCGTATGTCCTTTGTTCCGCCGTACCTTGCAATCACCAACATTGATATATCACGGTGGAATATCCCGATGTGCCAATTTTCCCAACAAAACTGAGCAGAGGATTTGGTTTACCGGTACATGGCACCAAATGTCAGGCAGGTCTCGGGGTGGTGGCTGTCGGTACCGGTCAAGCCGGTCACAGGGCCGGTCAGGTGACCGACAAGCCAATATGTCGAATCATGTCAACTGCGCCCTGTGAGCTGGCTGGACGTGGACTCGAGTGGAGAGCCTGGGGCATGGAAACGTCCCCTTCTTGAGTGAAAGCTGCCCATCCCCGATAGTTCAAGCTTCTTTGCTTTGACAAGAATAGGTAAGATGTTATGACCTCAACCGTGAACCAGATACCAAGTGGCTCTCTATTAATGGACAGCACATTTCGTATTCTTTGTCGAATGAAATTAGGCTGGGATGTCTCCTTGATTATCTCCAGCCATCATGAGAGCACAATAAATTGCTGGTAGCAAATACTGAGATCGCCGCCTTGCACCTACTCGTGACTACATAGTTTGGGACCTTACTTTTTAAATCTTACAATCCGCTGCATTTATCCAAGTTCACTTCTATTCAAACGCTGCCTAGTCAGAAGAACACACTGGCTTCTCCTGATCAAACGAGTTTTGATCTAATTATTAGACCATTGTCTTCATTCCGCCCCTTGCATGAACCAGAGATCTGTCGGCGGCGGCGGCCGGCGGCGTGGTGCAAGTTGGGGAGCGGCAAGAATCGGTTCTGGGGAACGCCTCCCCTAATGCACTCCACGTCCCACACGTCAACCAGCAAGCATACATGAGCCACGGGGCCGGGGGGGGGTCAGTAATTGATTATAGAGGCTTGGTGATTGGAGCCAAGAGGTGACCGGTCAGATGGAAAGAGTCCCATTCCAAGATATCGGGACTGCGGAAGCTGGATCCGGGTGTAGATGGAACTCGTGCATGCTGATCCCCCAGATTATATGTTCGAGAAGGTTTGGAGTATGCATAAGCGTAACGCCGTGTAGTTCAGCTCGAGTTTAACATTGATCAGCCCTGATAGAAATTTTTACGGCACGCACGGTCTCGCAATGGCTAACATGCTCTTTGTGCCGTTTCGCCACTCCGTCGTCGTGATGTCATATATCCAATAATAAACAGTTTCCAACTTATAAGTCAACGCAACGCAAATTCTAGTATCCAATGGCAACATTCACAATATCTCTTATCTCTCCCCAAAAACTCTCATTCAATTGAATCGCATGCATCACATCCTATTAATCTGGAGACTCTCCACCCGCGTCGCCCCTTGGTCAACGCTCGCTCTGCAAACCCCCAGGCCTCGTCTGATTACTTTTACGTTATTGATGGGGCTCTGCTGGGTCACGCCGGCGGCGAAAACCACGACCCAACCTTGCATACAAGCCACGCCGTCGGCCAAACATACGTAATAGGCCCATTACTCTTCCAACCTGTCGTCTCACACCTCCCCTCCTCTGCCCACAGGATGCTGCAGCAGTGCCAATTGCCAATTCCGTTCAATGGCCATTCACGTCCAGAGTGCAGCTTTCGGGTGGGTATCGTGGTGGAGCAAAAAGCCCGTCCAAAGCAGATTCCACCAGCTCAGACACACACACCCGCACCCACACACCAGATCATAGCAAACATCATGGCTCCCATTCCGTCCCCCACGCAAGGGGACCCGGCTCTTGGAATAGCAACGTGAGATCTGTGAAATCCTGGGGAAACACGAAGCGAGGGCCCTCTTCTGGGTTTTATTTTACCCCGTGGATATTTACGTAAAGCTGTGTGCAACAAAAGTCGCCTCCCATCAGCGATAACCACCACAAGGAAAAGAAAAACATGCTGGGTCCGTTATGGCCGATCTGGGCGTGGTCCGTGTCTCCTGCCACGAGCCCACATCAAACTGATGAGATAAACCGCTTGGACCTCGCTCTGGCCTTTGTGGAAGATGAAATTCCTACCTGGAGCATTGATGAATTTGTTGAATACAAAAGCTTCAACTCGCCAGGTGATGATCTGATGAGCGCTCACGACCTGGGATCTACCATTGATTCTCAGGACTTGGCTGGAGTGGATGTGCTTTTAGGCCTGGGTTCTTTCCCGTCTGACAACGAGAAAACCACTGAGACTTACAATATCAGCATTAATACTATTGCCAAACTCAATTCTACAGATGAGTCTTGCTTACCTCCCAGCATCAGCCCTGACGTTGGATCAGAGGAGACCATGGAGAGTCCTCCACATCCTGGAATCAGCCCTGAGGCTGGATTAGAGGAGACCATGGGGAATCGTCCACATGCATCCCGCTCGGCCACTCTAGACTGGGCTTTGCTCTTCACAGCAGGAATTGCTCTTGGTTTCGCGTTAGGAAGTCTCGCGTTGGTCAGGAATACCCGAGGAATATTCCCAGGAACAAGGGTGGGTGCATCTCAAGAAGTTTCAGATCCGGATGAGGAAGACGCCTACACAGCCGTTTTCGCCTGCGCGACATGTCAAACAAGCGGTGCCACTCTTGACGTCCTCTAGCGATGAATCTCCCTCTTTGGTACCAAGATCACAGCCCTCAGCCATCCCTCGTGAAGATATACTTCTGCACGTCATCTCCACTCTGCACCAAGTCTTGGCCTCTATGTCCGAATCGGCAAGGCGACACCGCTCTCTACTTTGCTTCATCGAGTTTGTTGGCCTTGATCAAATTCCCTTTGAGCCACCACGATCACCTTCACCACCGAACAGAAACTGCCACTTCTTGAGAACAGCGTCCTTGTGCTTTGTCAGATCCTGGGTAAGCAGTCCAATTGGCGTACAGACTTGCGCCTTGTGTCTATGAACGAATTTGGTGACTGACAAAGTCATGCATCCGGCGCACCTTTCAGTCAGAGTCGCTGACACTCGCATTGAAGGCGATACAAATTCTTTCAAACCCCACCCAATTCTCTGTTTCTCAGAGGCACAACACAGGTGTAAACAAGTGCACATGCTGATCCCATTGGTGAGAACTTTCCCACCAACACAGGGACCTTCTTTTTTTGTTTGGTGATTGACGAAATTAGTTTCCCATACACCTTTGCGGTACGATCGGTATATGATTCGAATCCATAAGGCTTTTCATTCTTCCAGCTAATCACGAGTTGCAGCGCCATCCACTCCCGATAAAGGACGTCCCATGATCGAGCTCATCCTTGTCCACAACTTCGAGCCGTCTAATGTTGTCTTTGCCCCCGACATACCTCTAAATCTTTCGACAACATCCCCGTCCTCACGTTGATCCATGCTGCCTTCTTGCCAGTACGCCGTTCTTTTGTTATAATACAGCCATTATCGGCACTGCCATCCTTTGGCTTGTATCGCCAGCCTTCTTATGGAATACTATCGACCATGGCATTGCCTTGCTTGAAATATAAGATGTCCCGCGGCCAGGCTAGGACTTCCTCTCAAAGGGCGTTCAAGGAACAGATGTTAAAATCTTTTATAGCATTTCTTCACTGTCCGCCGCGCCCCCAGTGGGCAGAAGGTACGTGATCTAGTTACACAGTTATTCCGTGTTTCGGATTACTAACGTTGACTCTCAAATAGCGCAAGGTGTCTTCAGTGCATCATTACAGCTTTCTTACTCTAATACCATTTTGTAACATGCTTAGATGAGCGCCACCTCTGCTACCGCTGTCGCCCCCGCCACAATAAGTTCATGCACCATAGGGGAAAAGCCCAGGACTGATACGAGTATCTAGGCTGACCCTGCCCCCGCCGCCAAGGTAAGTTTATGCCGTACTCGATTTTATCAACATGGACACCAAACTAACTATCAAATAGAAGCCCATGATCGTCAAAATCTACCATATTTCTCCGCAACGGTTACATGGTGACAATAGAATTGATACTTGGCTACCAGATTAGCGAACAGGAAATAAGTATTTCCTTCTGTCAACTACTCTCTTATGACAGGCTAACCAATCAATTCTTGATAGAAAATTGAAACCAAAATGGCCGTATGCTTCCCCTTCCTTTGGTGTTTGTGTGTACATGCTATTACGTCCTACTACTGTCGAGGGCGTCTCACCGTAAGCACAAATGCGCTTCTATTACGTACTCCGTGGCGAATATAATTCAAGAGGCCGCCGCCGCTGCTCAAGTAAGTTTCCAAATCAATAACCCTTGTTCCAAAACAGATTACCTAACATATTGCGTCTTATAGGTCTGGCAGAAAGAACGAGACGTGAGTTTTGCTTCCCATAAAATTCTATACTCTACTAACGATAACTAGGAATGTCTCGGACACTTCCTGATGTGTTGTCTACACTATCATAGTACTGAGGAGAGTTGACTTACAAACCGTTACGGTAGGCCTGGAAGAAAAAGCTGGCTGTAAGTCGTCTTTGTCCCTCAAGAACCTTCGGCTCCATTGCTAACGTAGCACTTGCTAGTCCGCGCTAGAGGTGAGTTTCACTCAATTACTTCTTACTCTGTTGTATTAACTAACGTTGGATAGAACATTGAGGATGAGGTTGAGGTACACTGAACCTTGGTGGTTGGTAAATATGGATGGAACTAACGACTTACCCTATAGAGGCTCATCACTGCCGCCGACGCCGTTGAGGAGGAGAAAGAAGCCGCTGTAAGAAAAACATGGCACCACTGGATTCCATACTAACTACCAACTAGTAGGTGAATTGATGTGTGTTTATATGACTGGGACATCGGTCGAAATCAGTTCCAAGTGCCACGTTCGAAAAAGAGTCTCTCTAGGCAAAAGAAGAAAAATCTCCTTCTGTTATTCATCCACAAAAGAAATGCCCTCTATTTGGGAAATTATTAACTCTGAACGCCGTTACATGCGGGTGTGTGCATTGTGACCAAAACGTCTCCTGGTCTCACGTGTGGTCAACAGCAATATCAAGCCAGAGATTGTGCAGATATGTGCCAAGGGAGGAGGACGGCTATTTTTGTTCGGCGAAACTGCTGGGGGAAGGAGCTCTTTGCAGTGAAGGGACAAATGTACATGGGGGGGCTATTAGATGTAGACGCTCAAGCGGGAACATTGCAGCAATCATCTGATCAGCCATGAAAGTTGGAAATAAACCTCCCGTTGCCCTGCAATCCTGGTGAATGAGAATAGCTGTCAGAATCAAACTGTCAATTAAAAATGTGACGAAAGATGGCTTCAGTCGGCGCATCGCAATCTTCGGGTCGCGTTGTATTCGCATTGTGTTCGAATAAATACGTAAGTATTATTTCATTGCGTCATTGATTTATTTGCAAAATAATAATAACAAAAATAAAATTAAAGATTTATAAATACTATGCTCTCTGGATTCCTTCAACCAAACCACCCTCGAATCAAATTACCCTGGCCCATCCAACATGCAGCTCTGCAATATTCATACAAGCAACATCAAAGGAGCGATAGGAAAAAGAATCACAGCTTTTTACATTGCTACTGGCTTATTCTAGGCCTTTGAATCGCGATTCTTGCCATCTTGTTCAAATTCTTCCCTTACTTTGGTCGCAATATCGTCGTTGACAAGAACATTCCACCCTGCGACTGCCATTCCCTTGGAAGCGGCAACACAAAGATTATGAGCTTCTCTGGTGCTAGCGGCGGTCGTGAATCCTGGCGTGTGGTTCTTACATCCTGGTTCTGCCGGAATACTGACATAGGATTGCATTGCAGGACATTCATATGACACGTTGCCTGTCGTCGTGTTGAGCTATACGCAGTGAGGAATTCGGCAAGGGATTCCATACCTTGGTCTGTTGAGCCCGGGACACCCAAAGAAGTGAAATCACACTTCACCTCGGAGCCGATGGCTGACATTGCATCCGCATAAAGAGTGCAGATGGTTTTATTAGGTCGGAGGTCCGCATATGTATTGTACCTGAGTGAGTCTTAATCTGCAGATTTCGAATCTTGGGCATTCTGCTCTGAATAATAGACTTACAGGTTGAAATCGATTTCACATCCCGACTGCATAGCTGCGCCATAGAAGCAGCGTTTTACCTTTTCCAAAAGCGTGTTCGCTTCCTTTACGGTCGGACTTCGAACGTAGCAATCAAGAGCTGCTGTGCCGGGAATAACGTTTGGTCGGGTGCCGCCATCCGATATCACACAGTGAACCCGATTAGCGGGGTGCATCTGTTGTCGTAGAACGCTGATGCCGTTATACGCGAGCACCACCGCATCCAATGCATTAACACCCTCCCAGGGTGCAACGGCGGCGTGGGCGGTTTGGCCAGTATACCGAACTGTCATTTTGTGGCTTGCCAGTGTGGGCATATATGCATCGCCGGTGAACCCTTCACACGCATCGGGGGGGCCTGGATGCGTCATTAAACAGGCATCCACATCTTTAAACCCGCCGGCAGCGACAATCTTGATTTTTCCGCCCAAGCCTTCTTCAGCCGGGGTGCCGATAAGCCGTACGCGGCCGGGGATTTGGTGTTCCCGAAGAGCTCTGGCAACACCCAAGAAAGAACCAATCGACATCATGGCAATCAGATTGTGGCCGCAAGCGTGGCCTATCTCGGGAAGAGCATCGTATTCCGCGTTAAAGGCAACCACGCGACCTCCAGACCCGTACTCCGCGACAAAGGCAGTTTCCAGGCCAAAGGAACGCTTTACCACTGAAAAACCTAAATCTTGAAGAAGGGAGGTGATGTTGTCATTGGCCTTGTATTCACGGTAGCCAAGTTCTGGGTTTTGGTGGATCTATGAGCAGATGTTAGCGCGATTTGGTGAATTTCGCCGAAATGCTTCCTGGGATTGCTGAGACATGTTACTTTCTGATTGATGTCCCAAAGAAGGTTGTCGTTCTCATCAATTGTAGTTAAAATAGTTCTCATGGCCGCGTCATTTGTGGTCGATGCTGATTGAGATCTGTCAAGATCAAATCTCGGCTTCAATTTTGTCATTATGGCGGATGAGCTTGGAATGGCTACCCTTGGGCTTGGCGTTGTATAAAGAACTCCCGCTTTTGCGTTAGTGTTCCCCAGTTTCCTAGGAACAACCTGTAATTTATCTTGTTCATTCGACGGAGAGACATGAGGGGTCGAGTCGGCTGGTTGTTGCCTGTGGGGTTTGCAGGTAGACGTCATCGGGAGACGGTCGGTCGGCCGGGCCGAATCTGGTTCCCGACACCAAAGAGGAGAGTGCCGAGATAGGACATACCATACTGCTTTGATAAAAGAAATATTCATCATGTTAAACAGACGCATTTTTGGTGCATGGTAATACACTTAAATATAGAAATTAACTCTCTGGTGACGAACTTGGGCTGTTTCATGGCTCGTATCGTGTATCCCTTCTCCAGCACTAGATACCCATCCGCCCATTCTTTTTGTTTCACTGGTAACTCGGGTTTGCTCGAATTTATTGTGATGTGGGCTTTGGTATAAAGGCTAACTCTGACATTAAGTAGATAGACATCAGAACTTGTATACATCCGATCATTCTTTCTTTACACCATCACCCTCTTCAATATCCAACCCATTCAATCTCACACAATCATATTTCGATAATACTCTTATGGGACCCAGAAGCCCACCGAATAAGTGGCCTCAACCAATATGTTCGGTGGCATGTACTTATTCATAGCATTCACACCCTGGAAATCTTATAATGTTTAGGAGTGGAATAACAAGTAGGTTAATTAATTACATGGTTGCACCGACAATCGACCAGCTTTTTTCATAGCTTCTCTAAATTCGTCCTCCATCTTCGCGGCGAAAGCCTGGTTCATAAGGACATCTAGACATATTAAAGCATTGGCCTTGCCTGCACGAAGGGCTTCAGAGTAGGCGTATTCGCCCTCAGACGCCTCACGGAACCCGATAGAATGTGGAAGATCAGATGCCTTGATTTCAAACATGGCTTGTATGCCAGGACAGATGTGGGAGCAACTTCCAAAGTCCCTGCAACAGCGTCAGATTTATAAATAAGAGTTATATGTAAAAATGTTGAGTAAATGCTTACGAGCTTCCGGGCTGGTCGTGGGCAGTCTTCGCCTCCTCTATTGGCAGCATTTGGTCTGGTGTCAAACCTAACCGTTGTAGCATGTATTGCCGGTATTGCTCTGCCAGTGTTTCATTTGATACGACATTTTCGTACAGAGAAAACCTGTTATTGTGAATTAAGATCTCAAAGACGCAAGATGCAAGTGAAAGTTGCTTACCAATCTAGTTCCACTGTGCATCCTGTGGCACTTGCTGCTCCATGAAAAACTGCTTCCACTCTCAACTTCAATGCATCAGCTTGTTGAACAGTCGGCGCCCGGACACTAAATAGACCTTCTGAGAGATCGGGGATTAAATTGGCGGCTTTTCCTGCCTGGAGGATACATCCTTGGATGCTTTCGCCCTTGTTGACGTGTTGGCGCAGCAGCGCAATACCTGAATATGCTTGAACAATGGCATCACATGCATTTATACCGTTGAAAGGAGCCGTCGCTGCGTGTGCCGTGTTGCCTCTGAATCGAGCCTTTAATTTCCATGATGCTTTAGTACAACACATGGGCGTACTGAATGTCGCCATGGGGTGCGACATGACACATGCATCTACGTCGCGCCAGGCGCCGTTTTTCGCCATGACCCATTTGCCCCCGGCAGACTCCTCGGCGGGAGTGCCCATAAGAACTAATGTGCCAGGAAGATCTCTTGCTTTCATGATCGCTTCTACGCCAATAGCTGAAGCAATCGATGATGTGGCGATTAAATTATGCCCACATGCATGGCCGACACCTGGCAAGGCATCTTGGCCGTTTAGCATCAATCGCTTTGAATAGCTTCGAGCATTTTAATACTCACCGTACTCTGCGTTGAAGCATACCGTGCGACCCCCTTCTTTGATAGAGAATCGTGCCTCAAATGCGGTTGAGACTCCATACACCCCGCGACAAACTTTCCATCCTCGATGCTCGAACCAATCGGAAAGAAGCTTGCACGCTTTAACCTCCTGAAAAGCAATCTCTGGGTTATTGAAAATCTAGGAGAAAATATTAGAACAGGTTGATACCAATTTTATAACCACTTGCCTCGTGATTCAATGAGCGCAGATCTTTGTCCGCGTCCTCTATGGCCTTGGCCACTTCATCAATGACATCTGCGGGTTGGAGAGGTTCACCAGCCATTTTGGTAAAAATTAAAATAAATAAAAAACAATTTATATTGAATCAGCAACGTATTAATGCCCTATCCATCCACATTATAAACCGACTTGATGGATGAGAAGCTATCTTAGAATTCGGCATTCGGTCGGGCCGGCGCTCAGTCGGACCGAATTGAACCCATGCGCCAGCTTATCTATGTTACTTACCGCCATCTTGAAAGCTTCGTATCCCCCAGCAGACCGTACTTATCGTTGGCTGATATGGATGTCAAGGATGAGGGGATGCAACCCCAGCATCCAAATGCGATGCTATGACAGTGCTTGATAAATAAGAGGACCCCCAGCAAGACCTTTAACCACCTGTTGCAATTACTATGAATTTAATTCCACTTTGCCACTGATATCATGTCGGCTCTTGCGAAGGGTCAGAGCCAACAGCCTCGATCCAGCATCGATATGGGTCTTGAAGATGAGCGCACCAAGGACCAAAAGGCTGAACAAGACTTTGGCCTAGCGGCCCTCACCGTACCAATTTCTGACATTGACCCTGATGGCTCCAAAGCCAAAAAGGTCTTGCAAAAGATTGATCTTCATCTCATGCCTTTACTATGCGCCACATATTTGATTCAGGTGGGAGATAATTGAGATCCTCGAGTATTGATATAGCTGGGGGAGTTATAGACAGAGCTGATGTTTCATTTCTGGTAGTTTCTCGACAAATCGTGTGTTTCATATGCGGCCCTGTGGGGAATGAAGGAGGATGCCCATCTTGTGGGAGACCAATACGCTTGGCTAACTACAATCTTCTACATTGGATATATGCTGAGCGAGTTTCCTGCAAATATTCTTTTTCAGAAATTTAACATTGCTCGCACGTGCGGCATATTCGTCGTCCTTTGGGGCACTGTCCTCCTCTGCATGACCGCCGCAAATAATTTCGCAGGTTTGGTGACTGCTCGCTTCTTTTTGGGGGCCCTGGAGTCTGGAGTGAGTCCGTGCTTTATTCTCATGACGGCCATGTTTTACAAGAGGTGAGTACTTTGATGAAATAGCAGCCATGATGTGGTGCTGATTGCAAAAAAAATAATAATAGAAATGAACAACCCTTCCGAACTGGTATATGGTTCTCTATGAATGGCCTTGCAAATATTTTTGGTGGACTGATCGGCTACGGCATTGGTTCAATCAAGGCTGCCATCCCTGCCTGGAAATTTCCTTTCGTCATTTTTGGCTCCGCCACGATTACCTGGGGCGCCATCTTTCTCTGGCTGGCTCCTCCTAATCCGACCAAGTGCAAGTGGCTCACAGAGGAAGAAAAGACGATCGCGGTTCTGCGGATAGCTGAGAATGAGACTGGTATCGACAACAAGGAATTTAAATGGTATCAAGTCAGAGAAGCTTTCTTGGACGCCAAGTTCTGGCTTCTGAATCTGTTGGTTATGGCCAATTGTATTCCCAATGTAGGAATGTCTCTAGTGACCTAAGTTTGTTCCTTTTACGATTAACACACTTTCAGGGTTCCGTCAGTGCCTTTGGTCCTCTTATTGTAAACGGTTTCGGCTTTACCAAGTTTGAATCTACACTGCTTAATATGCCCAGTGGTGCAGCGCAGATTATGGGCTTGTGGACAGCTGGGTATGTATCGAACGTGAACGCTCGCTGTCGGTTTTCAGTAAGGCTGATTTTTCTTCTAGGTATCTTACCATGAAAATAAAAGGAATTCGGCATTTAATTATGATTGGCGGCATTCTCGTGGCTATTCTTGGGTCTGCAATGATATATGCACTCCCCGATGAACGGCGTGTTGCTCGGCTAATGTTGGTTGAGACTAAACTGTGCGATGAGGCTTGTTGAGTGACTAACTTCTTATAGCGGTTACTATCTTCTGGTTGGCTTCAGTGTCACATTCGTACAAAGCCTGAATCTCGTGCAAGCCAATGTTGCTGGGCGAACCAAGAAGACCGTGTTCACCTCATCCATCTTTGTTAGGTACGCTGTTGCTTTTGAGTAATATGGTGATAAAGCTAATCTGAAATAAGCTATTGCGTTGGAAACCTCATTGGGCCACAATTGTTCTTCGATCATGAGGCGCCGCGGTACCGATCTGGCTTCGCTTCCATGTTGATTTGTTTTGGCGCCCAAGTTGTCATAATCGTACTGCTGTATTTGATTAGCTGGAGAGACAACCGACGAGTACGTTCAAAACCCAGTCTTGGTTGTTATAGAGATTCGACACTTGATCAAAATAGCTAACATGCAGAAGCGCGATCATGTTGAATCCGTCACTAGCACCCAGGATCCAAACGAAACGGTATTGTTGAGCCTTACAGATATGACCGATGTAAGTTCAATCATCAGACTAAGCCAGTGCAGCAATTTGTTAACTATGTCACTCGAGGGCGAAAATCCTCACTTCCGATATGCTTTGTAATGGAGGATTTCTTCGATGCGGATGGGCATTTAGATGAAAGAGAGAAATTCCTTGGCTCTATTTGGTTTCCTTGTTTAAGGCTAAGATTTCATGTCTTGTTGCAAATTTATGGTGAACATTACGACAATAGCCACTCATCACATGAAAAAAAGAAAATTCTTCATACATAAGCCAATAGAAATCTCCCAACGAGCGAAATCAAGAACCAAGGTGATGAACCGGGCACATAATGATCAAGGCCATACCAGAACCGATTGCTTGGAGCCACGCTGCCTGCATCGAACATGAAATGCCGAGAGCTGTAATCATATTTAATCGGCATATTCCATGAAGGATCATATATAAGTTTGTTAAATGGAATTTAAGTCTCTATGTCCAATTCAATCATCAAATTCGG
The DNA here is from genome assembly GCA_013406985.1 of Calonectria crousiana. Classification (NCBI taxonomy): domain Eukaryota; kingdom Fungi; phylum Ascomycota; class Sordariomycetes; order Hypocreales; family Nectriaceae; genus Calonectria; species Calonectria crousiana. The sequence continues at coordinate 676,143 of VTGD01000015.1, read as the reverse complement.
TTGTATTCTGTCGTTAGCGCTTCTTTTGGTTCCGACATAGAGTACCACTCAATGTGGAACCACCTATAATTGAGACTGTATTTGATTGGTTTGCTTGTTAACCCCATTAAGTGCCCCACTGGGTATTTCGGCAACGTCCAATTCGGTCGGACCGATCGACCTATGCCGAATATCTTGTTTTTCTCTGATGTTGGCATGTTCGTGGTGTACGAGTAGCCCTGAAGTGTTGATATGAGCAATATACAATAACCTGGCCACACATGGTTTTCAAATTTTTTGTCTAGTCGTACATGTGCCGAGCCGAGTGTTGTAAGGGGACACCTCAACCTCCAGACCATCCAACAACAGAAACAAACAGTCCGGGCGATGAAAGATTCTATGCCATCACGCGAGTTAAACGACGAGTTAACATGCTTGACCTGGGCAAAAGATGATGCTGAATATCCACCAAACTGGTCAAATGTGAGTATTAAACTACAAATTATCACGCAAAGGTCAACCAGGATAACTTAAATCCGCACAGACTAAGAAATCGGGGGTACAAGTGATTCTCTTGATGATGATCCTTAATAGTTGTATTGGTAGTTCCCTGACAAGCAATGCAATTTCATTCATTGTCCAGCAATTTGCTGTCGACTCCTCTCAGACGGCGTTGCCAATTTCCCTCTACTTAATCGGTACGCACTTGGTTGTAAATTCTAAACACGCGTACTAACATGGTTCTTAGGCTATGTGTTTGGTAAGTAGAAGGCTCAATTGAAATGATGATTGCGCCAAGACCACTGCTGACATCTTCAAGGTCCGTTGTTATGGGCCCCAGGGAGTGAACAGATCGGCCGTCGGCATATACTCAACATCTCATTTATTTTTTTCACCATATTTACCATGGCCTGTGCACTCTCACCGAACTGGCCCGGCCTGCTCATTTTTAGACTGCTCAGTGGAGTCTTTGGCAGTGGCCCAATAGCAATAGCCACTGGGGTCCTGGCTGACATGTATCAAGATCCCGAGCCAAGAGGGCGTGCTGTGGCAGTATACATGATTGTACGTGCTGCTCCATATTATTGCTACCCTCTGAAAAGTAAACTTATAGTTTTGGCTAGGTCACTGCCTTTGGTCCATTGCTGGGACCGATAATCTCGGGCTATGCCTCGCCTAGCCTCGGCTGGCGATGGTCGTTCTGGATCGCACTGATAATAGCTGGTGTCACCTTGCTATTACTTGCATATCTACCAGAGACAAATTCCTCGGCGCTTCTCAAGCGTAGGGCCTCAAAATTGAAAGAAAAGCGAGGAGAAACCCATTGGCTATCCTGGTTCAAAAAAGATGACGTCGACCAATCTATGGCCGCTGTACTGATGCGTCCCCTCTCCATGCTCGTGTTTGAACCTATCGTTAGCGCGTCATCGGCATACATGGCGCTTGTCTATACCATATTCTACATGTCTTTTCAGGCGTTTCCAAAAATATTCCAGGGCATTTATGGATTATCGCCGGGACTCTGTGGTCTCACATACTTGCCCATTGGAGCTGGATGCCTCATTTTTCTGCCCGTGTTTCTGCATTGGGACCGAGTTCTAAATCAGGCTAGAGAGGAGAACAAGCGATGGATCCAGAAAGAAGAATATCGCCGGCTTCCTTTGGCATGCGTTGGCGGTCCACTTTTCGCAATCTCACTATTTTGGCTTGGTTGGTCTGCTAGAACCGAAATTTCATTCGCAGTGCCAATGCTCGCCGGAATTCCATTCGGATTTGGATTCATTTGCATTTTCATCGCGCTCCTGTATGTGCATGAATCTAGTCTCTTCTGAGAGAAAATACCAATGACAGTTTATAGGAATTACATGACAGATGCATACGAAACTTACGCGGCTTCAGCTAATGCGGCAGCGAGTTTCGCGCGAAGCATTCTTGCCACCTTCCTTACTCTGGCCACGTCAAAAATGTTCGACACCATGGGTATCGCTGCAGCCTGTAGCTTACTGGGGGGGTTGGCAACAATGATGTGTATGGTTCCGTTTGTGTTCATCTGGAAAGGACAGCAGTTCCGTCGTGGTTCAAAACTTTGCAACATGCTCAAACTACAACAGCAAGAGGTGAAGCCGGCTACGGCAGTTGTCCAAAGCACATCGCCCTGATCTAGGTAGAGCTTATGCAAAATATAAACACGGTTCAACAAGTGCAGATTAAATAGCTAAGAATAAGTTGTTGACGCATGCCATATTTCAGACCGTGTCTGTCATAGCTTCTCACGATTTGCATATGAATGCGGTTCCAGAGGCGAAAACATCTTGTAATTTGAACTATGACACACATGAACACAATCGAAGACAATATTGACAGTTTCAAGTCATCTAGCCTTCAGATTTCGATGCGAGTGATAAAACCAATTACGCTCTTATTCCGAAACGATGCCAATTCATTCCAACATGTACATACCAAGCGTTGGGAACTCACTGTCCCAAGTCTGTTGTAGCTTGTTAGTAATTAACCTGGTAGAATTTCACGATTTAGAACTCACTACATCGTTTAAAAAGTTTGGAATATCGAAAATGAGACTACTTTGCCCATCTTCCATTATCTCGTCGTGGCCCATGGCAGGGATCGGTGATATCTGAGCTAGCGATGCCAGCCTTTCTTGTCCACGGCGTAATTCTTCAGCTGCACTTACAGCTCCAGCTTGCTCAAACATCATTGCTGCCTCTTGCAGTCTGGTCAAGTGTTTTTGACAGTCAGTATATTGATAGACCACGGGCAGAGCCTTGAGTATAAAGCTGGTAGCACGGTATGTGGTTGTTCCAACATAATCCTATGGATCAATGAGAAGTCTTGTACAAAGATCAAGCGAGATATCTCGTAGCATACAACTAGCTAACATATCGGGAAGGGATAACTCACCATCGCGTAGCGGAAACTTTTTCGCAATGTCTCTGACTCGGCCTGTGTCTGAATAATCAGACTAGCATTATCCAGAGCCTTCTTAATGAGTGCTATGCGATTCTTGTCATCTTCGAGATCAGCTTCCGACTCGATGCTATAAAGTGCGAGGCCGTTGACATATCTAGATAAATTTAGCTTTGGCACTATGCCGTGCATGTGGTCGGGTGACGCACAACTTTAGAAACCCGTAGGGTATCATAAAACGGTTCCTGTCTTGGATTTCGTCGAAAGTCTGACAAAGGGGTTCGATGCCATTATTAATTTTATGAAACCAAGCGTCCACTCTCTCGTCAAAGGATGTCAGGCAGTCAACCACTACCTGCGACAATGGGCGAAGACGCAGTTGAGAGCTTTTCAGTTGGGCTTTAACGTCTCCTAAAGAGATGTCAACCGATGTAGGGATCTTATAAAACACACGAGTACTGACCAGCGATAGTGAAGCCCTCGATGTAGGCACAAATCCGATAATCGACCGGACGGCAATGTGGCGATGTGATCAGTTTCTTGGAGTAGGGCAGGTAGTCTTTGATTCTATGGATAACAAATGGTGTACTGAGGTTCATCCTAGTTGGCACATGTTAGTAACTTCACAACAAAAAAATTGAACCAGGGCAACATGTACATGAGGTCAAAGCAACAGAGAGTAAACCAAGCCCGGGCACGCCCAGCAAGGTCTTCGGGATGGTCTTCGTCCACATTTCCGAATTGTAAAGCGGCCTCGTTCAGCTTTAGCTCGCCTCCTATTGATGCGATGTATCCCCACAAGCGAGTCCGGCCTGCCCAGGCGGCCAGCAGCATCATGGCCCAGAATTCGAGGATATGGGGGGCTGGTCCCTGAAACGTGTTTTTTATGTGCAAGTCCGCTTCGGCCAAAAACAGGTGATATTTTTCAGGCTGGATTGCTCTGGAGGCTATGGTGCAGACGACGGCGGAGACCAACGGGTGTTGGTGTATGATTTCCGGTGATGGAAAGATGTCATCATCAAAAAACGCAATGACGCCCTTGCAAGATCCTTTGAAGAAGTCGTAAAGGTGGTTCCATTCCGCTTGTGTTGCGACGCCACTTGATACCACATCGTCGACTTGACTCGGATTCAGGGAACCAGGCTCAACCGGTTTGCTAGCGAGATGAGTCGAAGGAGCTATTTCTGCTGTGACGCGATTTCTATTTGGCGATGGGCTGCGATCAGCAGCCTTGGTATTCTCAGCCGGAGTCAGCCGCTCCACGGTGGTTTTGAGTTCCTGAATTTCGCTCCGCAACTGCTCCTCAACCAGGTTGAGTCGCTGTTCCAGGAAGGCGAGCGGGTTGCTAACACGGGCTCAGTAAGTAAAGCAACACGAGGAGACAGAAGTTGCACGCGTCCTTACTTTGTCATTGCGTCTTGTGGCTTTCCCTGGGTTTGCTTTGGGGCAACAAAAACACATTCGGCATTGCTCCTCCGACATCGTTGACAGGGTACTCGCCCAGGGCCCCCGCATTTGAGTTTCTGCTTTCGACAGCGCAAACACGCAGCCAGAGATCTGGATGCATCAATTACGAGAGACATTTCGGCGGCACCCAGACGTCGCTTGCTATGACTACATGAGTCTTGGTGAACTTGGGGCTGGGTTTTCTACTGGTGGTTGGGATAATGGTCCACATTTTCGGGCAGCCTGATCCTAGTCTCCTTATCCATGTGATAAGATAAGCTGTTGTGTCATTGAAGCTGAAGCTTGGGAAACCCATCCGACAGCCCAACTAAAGCTACACTTTGAATCAGGTATTGTCATACAAGATGCAACTTTTCCAGTTTAACCCGCCTTCACAGAATTTTCAGTCGAGATATTGTTGTCGCTATCAATCGTTTCTGAAGCCTTTCTTTCCCGCTCAGTCACAACCAACGTCCCTGTCTTCAGGCCCCGGTACACTTGCTTCAGCTGGTCCCACCCGTCAATGATCGGGTAGAAGCCGGCTATTAACATTGTGCCCCAGACCCAAATAATGGACACGACAATCCAGGCGACAAAGAATCCTTTCCCAAACACATACTTGGATGCGTACATCGGAAGAGGCCTCATCAATTCAGTCAGCAACGTGCGAGACAGAAACGATCAAATGCGGACTTACCAGAAAACCCAGTGACCGAAGAATGTGGCCGCAGACCACACAGCCGCGAGCGTACCCCAGTGCTTCAGCTTCGCCTTGTCGACGCTGTAGCTGGCCAGGTGTTCATCATGCGTAGGTTCATGAGCAGTGCTTCCGATCTGGTCGAATGCAAGGCGTTCTTTCCTAAAGTCTGCCCAATTGTAGTCTGCTGGACGAATAAGCGAAATGACAATCGAGTAGACGGCAGGGCTGAGGGCCGAAGCGACAGTGCCGTAGACGCATGGCAAGGTGCCGCCGGTGGATGCTACAGTGACTTCTCCGTAAAAGTGGGCAGCCGTTCCCAGCCAGACAGCTATGCCGGTGGCCATTCCAAGAAGAGGCGAAATGATGGCCGCGGCCTTTGACTGCTTCTTCCATAGAATGGTGAAGATGGTGGGGAAGATGCCGGGACATGTCAGAACACCAAGCATGTACAGCGTCCAGCCAAGATCAACGTCTCCATAGTACAGGGCTGTCGAAAAGCCAGCAGAAAAGAGTCCAAAAAAGACGACCCCTATGTGACTCCAGCGGATGGCATCGCCATCTGTGGCGCTACGGTTGAAGTATTGGCGGTAGATATCAAAACTGATAATGGACGACACAGAAATGACCTGGGCCGAGATGGTAGACGTGACAGCCATGAAAACAATCAAGAGAATCGCGACTGCACCGCCTTTACCTGCCAGGGCGTAGGCGGCGTACGGCAGGACAAGGCCATTGGAAACCTCAGTGCTCGTCATGCGTCTGGGGTATGTCGGGAACCGCTCGGTACCTTCCAATGCCAGGGCTGAAAAGCTCATCAAGGTTCCAAGACACCAGGGGATAGCAAAGTAGGCAATACCTCCAACAATGTACCCGGGGACAACAGCCTGAGGAGCCGCGCTGAATGCTTTGGCAAAGAAGCCAGTGTCCATAATGACCAAGCCAAAGTTGGCGAGGGTGTGAATGATTCCAAAAAGGATGCCCTATTCATCTTGTCAGAGTCGGCAGCGTCTGATTGTCAAAGGAACACCTACTCCTTTGCTGGTCATGGTAAGATATGAGCCGTGCTCGTTGCCGGAGACGGGATGGTCTTTGCCTTGCTGGACAATGAGATCGTACAAATGGCCCGGTGAGCTGATTTCGGGCGTCGTAAAGGTCTTGATGGTGAAGAAGCAAATAAGGACGGTAATGACAAAGGTGTGGAAGTAATCAGTCAGGAAGGTGGCTTTAATACCACCAACAAATGTGTACAGAATGACACCAACGGGTAGAAGGAAAGTGGCAGCAATAATGTGCATCCCAGTCCTAGTACAAGGTCAGCTAAATTTGTTCCTCGTGTATCAATGATTGGATAAATTCTCACAATGCAGTAATGGCTGCACTGGCGCCCAATAGCATGTTAGCAATCGCAATGATGTTGTTAATCAAGCAAAGACCAATCCAAACAATGTGGCCCGCATTTCCATATCGAATTCGGACAATTTCTAAGAGGGTATGGGCTTCAGGAACCCTCAACTTGCAAGCAATGCCCAATAGAGAAAAGAAAACAATCATTGGTGAGCATCTAAATGACGAATCAGCTTCCATTCCAACTGCCATCTTTCTTACCGGCATATCTTACCCCGCTGCAAACCAAAAGGGACCAGCGACACCATAGTTGTATCCCACCAGAGTGCTTCCAAGCATAGCCGTGCTCCAAAGCCATGACGAGATGACAGCCGACGCCGTGAGACCAGTTCCGACGCTGCGATTGGCCGTCATGAACATTTCGGTAGTTCTGTTGTCCTCTCCGACTGTTTTCTTCAGCACGTGTGTCGCGAACATCATGATGAAAGCAATTAAGAAACCAAAAGCAATGACAACGACATATCCGGCGCTCTGCGGAAGGGGGGGCTCAACCGCCCCGTCTGCCCTGGCATGCAGCATCGTGCTGAAAGTGTTGGCCAAACCCGTTTTGAGAGCCAATTTGACAGTGGATGGTCTTATCAGTAGAACCCTTGCTGATGCAGACCCAATTGGCGATGCGAGGCGCTATTCGTTACCGGTTTTCTGGGAACTGGCCAGATGTAGAAACGGGACCCAAAAGAGGACATGAACCAGGGGACCGGAAAACGGGGGGAGATTATTGGAACTGCTGTCGTATTATTTATCACGCTGATCCATCTCTCATCGGGCGCTGCATCGGGGCAAAATCGCAGAGTGCCATTTTGGCGTTGATTGTTGTAAGCACGCAATCGAAACCCACCCATCGCGCAAGAAGCGAAACCCCCCGTTATAGGGCCAGCATGACGCCATCGGTGACTATACGCTCACAATCCAACCGCCCAGGGAGTTTATTATCTAGCGCCAATTTACACGCTGATAATTTGAGGATGATGAACGTGCCTGCGACACTCAACCTTTAGCTCAGCAGCCCGTCTCTGCGAAGCCCAACTCTATGTTGTCCGCATCTCACCGTTTCGTTCCGACGGTACGGATCCGGGGCCAGAAATGGATTTCAAACCCCGCCAGTTCTCCCCATAAACAATCAAATTTGAGCTAGGGTTTAACGAGAGCGCCCAATCGGTTCCCCTCCAACCGTTTATGCGCGGGCTAGGCTACCGAACAGTTGCGGGAATGGCCTCGTCAGCCTCGCGGGATGCAGAAATCACGTGCGAACCAAGATGCAACCCAATCAAACTCTATTCAATTCCTCTGCATCTACTCGCTGCACAAGTTTTCTATCAAGGACAGGGCTGTCAGGCTAGGACCCTGGGGGGAAATGGGCGCTCGTTGGAAGGGATTGATGATGAACGCCAAAATGTCTCAGACGCTCTTTAGCTTCGCCATGGCCTCGGTGACGCCATTATAGCTCATGTTGAAGTCCATCTTGGAGAACCTCTCCTCGACGGGCATCTCGCGGACCATCTGGCGCGTGTCGGCGAGCACCTGGGCAGCCCTGGGCCTGCGAACGCCGTCGATCTCTCTGAGCACGGCCGGCACGTCGTCCCGGGACAGGCCGGGGCGGAGCAGCCGGAAGCTCTCCGCATCCTCGACGGCCATGTTGGCGCCCTGGCCCTGCAGCACCGACATGGCGTGCGCCGCGTCGCCAATCAGGATGGCGCGGCCTCTGGTCCAGGTCGGCAGCGGGTCCATGTCCTGGAGGTCCCATGTCTTGAGGTCGTCGCCCGTCCTGCCGTCGAGCAAGCCACGCGGATGGTTAGCGCCGTTTCTGCTGGTGGTGGTGGCGTGGGCTAACATGACACATCTTACCTGAGAAGCTTGACAACGTCTTGGTCAAAATCGCCAAAAAGCTCCAGTAACTCGTCTCGGTCGGCTTCCGCGTACCACGATTGGACCGTGGTGCGTCGGTTCTCGCGCGTGGGGAAGTTGCATGCCACATTCATCATGTCGTATTGGCGGAACGGGTATGTCGTGATGAACCTCGGCGTTCCGTCTTCAGCTTCCAAAAGCGAGATCCTGCCTTTGCCTGTGCTGGGCTCCCACCAGTGAGGCAGCCTGCCGCCGAGGGCTTCTCTTGCTTGGTCGGCAGTCAGCGCAAGGCGGAAGCAGGTGAGGCCCATTTTCTGAGCGTGGTGATCATCATTCCCCAACACATGAAGTCGGAGACGCGAGTGGACTCCATCCGCAACTATCGTGTTATAATTGTCAGCTTTCCTGTTCTTTTTCTTTTTTCTTTTGCAAATTAGTTGGCAAGGCTTCACATACCAACCACCACATCACCAACGTCCTTTGTACCATCTGCCAAGGTGACCACGCCAGTCTCGGGATCGAGGTGCACGCCGCCATTATGAAAGACTGTTTTAACGGGGTTTGCAATAATTCCTAATTCGTTGGCAGGGGCCGTTGCCAGACGAAAGAGCTCATCCCTAAAGTCAGACCTCTTCATCGTGAGACTGTTTGCTCCATAGCGAGCGACAAAGTCAACTTCAACATCAGCCTTGACCTGTCCACTCCTGGTGTAGGACCTATATCCAGAACAATGCACAGCGCCAGCTCGCTCTGCATCGAACCCGATGGTATTGAGAAGCTTTACCGAGTTGGGGAACAAGCTAATGCCGTGCCCACCAGTGGCAGCATCGGCGCCAGCTCGCTCATATATGGTGACGTTGTGGTTTTCGCGAATAAATCGGGCTGCCGCAAGACCTGCGATGCCGCAGCCAACAATAATAACATGAAGTTTGTCGTTGCTTGAAGACATGGTGATGAATATGGCACGGAAGGCAGCGACGGAATGCTCTTCTTTTGGATCTGCTCGAGTCTGCTGCTCATCCAACCAGGCGCTCGAACCCACGCTCTTTATACATCCTCATCAATGGCAATTTGACTACCATTGTCCGAATATTCGTCTTCTTCAACTCCACAGCGGCAGAGATGGATGCACTTGGACCAGCAAACATCACCACACGTCCCCACTATATCCGGATATCCGGTCGTATATCCAGTTCCACCTTCAGCCTATTGGATCTCACCCGTTTTTTTCGGTCCTCCGTGTCGTCTTTTTCGGGAAAATTGTCTCAGATGTGTCGTATACCCTGTTTAGTTATGCCGGTAAATTTGGATCGATTCGTCGCGCCGCCTCTCGGCCGAGAAGTGTCGAATTGTCCGCCGGGTTTCAAAAGGCCGACCTAGTCTTGTGAGCAAACTTGCGCGGCTCAACCTGTTGGACTCTGCACGTTCAGTGTATCCACTTTACATTCGCGGCTTCTCTTTGCCGCTAACTGCGATACCTTTTTCTTACCTCGGATTCTTTAATTTACGAGCCGAGTGCCTATGTTTGTAGACAAAGGGGGCACTGCAAAAAAAACTGGTCAACCAACACTTCACATGCAGCCACGCTCGTCCCCAGAGTAGTATACCGCGATCTAGCCATAGTCTCTAGGAAGCCCCGCAGGTCGAACTTTTTTAACATTGAAAATTTTACTCATTTTTGCTCATTTTGACCGCCAGGTTAGTACGGTTGAACCATTGTGATGTGAGTTCCCCGAACACGGGAGGAACGCCGTCAATAGCCCCACCTCATGGCTGAAAAGGGCAAAAGTTGTTCTCGAACGTCTAAATACAGAAAAGAAAATACACACCCGCGATAGGTGACGTTCCTAAACCAGCAGAGAATTTGGGCTTTAAACTGCAAGATGTGTTAGTGTTAGTATTTCATCAAGGAAGTAAGGTGAACTAACTATCCGGCCCGAAGTAAGGCTAAAGTGTGGCGCCGCACCGGAAGCGGAAAGAGCTTGAGCGCAATGTGAAGTTTAAAGCAACGTGCGTGGAGAGCGCAACCAATTAAGTTGGCGACAAATTTAAATTCCCGGCCAAATATACAGTGCTGGAATGGGTGAATTGCAAAAGAGAAGCGGCTGTCTTGTGCAAGAAGTCTGTTGAATGGGATTATTCATAAGGAGGAGTGCAACACGGATCATGGACATCAGAAGTGATACTAAAAGAAGGCTTGCTATTATAACTATAAATGAAATGGTAGAGAGGCCGTTCCCCTTGTGAGTGTTGAGTGACATTCCCAGACTATTTCATATTGTTGTGATTAAAACACCAAATCAGATAATAAAAGGCAAAGATAAAAGTCAAAGGCAGAAATAGGAAACATCGAGCTGATGATGAAAGACGAGAAAGAAAAGGAGGAGCAGAGAAGAAGAAGAGGTAAAAGAGGAGGAAGAAGAAGAAAAAGAAAAAAAAGAAAACGGTAAAGCATTGTACCCCAAGCAATTTTTATCCCCAAACCCAGACGTGACGGCTAATAAAAGAGGCTAGTTAGAGACAGGTAAGAAAAGCAGGTCATTTTAAGAAATACAGAGAGAGATGATGGTGATGATGATCGTGGTGGAGGTGGCGGTAATGATGATTCATGAGAGGAAAAGAAAATGGGACGCAAGGAATTGAGCGAATTTAGTGAGTCTTGCGGTGGCTCTTCTGGACGATGACCCTCTGGTGGGCCACATTGTTGATCTCGTTGATGGCCTCGCTGAGCTTCTTGCTGGGGCCCTTGAGCTCGTCGATGTCCATGGCCATCTTGGAGACGAAGCGGTCGACAATGTTGAGGAACCCGGCGCCGCTGTTGGAGCGCTTGGTGGTGTAGACGGGCTGGTTGGCGGCGGGCTGCTGCTGCTCCTGCTGCTGCTCCTGCTGGGCGCGCTCGACGACGGGCTGCTCCTGCTGGTGCTGGGCGTGCTCGTCGCGGTGAGCAAACATGTGCTCGAGGGTGTCGCGCTTCTTGCCGGGGCAAGAGCAGGGAGCACCGCCGATGAGGCTGGCGAGGGTGCCGGCGTCGATGGTGGCCGGGTTGATCTGGGTGGGGTCGAGGCCGAGGCCGCTGCCCAGGGTGTAGATGAGAGGCCACAGGCTGGGGGGGATGCCGCCGTTGGCGGGAGCCGTGCTCGAAGCGCTGGCGGAGCTGGAGGTGCCCGTGCCAGTAGGGCGGGTCGAGGTGGTGAGGCCACTGTTGCCGCCAGAAGTAGAGACGCTGCTGGGGCCGGAGGTGCCAGTGCCGGAGGCGTTGGGACCAGTCGTGGTGCCGGTGGGACCTGCAGTGCCAGTGCTGGAGGCGTTGGGGCCGCCAGTAGCAGTAGGGCCGCTGGTGCCAGCACCAGAGCCGGTGGAAGCTGGGTTGGCTCCGCTGGTAGCAGTGCCAGTGGCAGTAGGGCCAGCAGAGCCAGTTCCAGTGTTGGAGCCGGTGCTGGGACCGGTGTTGGTGCCAGTAGGGCCGGCACCAGATCCAGTGGCAGTAGGGCCAGTACCGGTGGCAGGACCAGTACCAGTGGCAGGACCAGTGGCAGTACCGGTACCAGTGCCGCTGTTGGGGCCAGTGTTGGTACCAGTGGGCATGGCACCAGATCCAGTGCCAGTGTTGGTGCCAGCAGGGCCAGTGCCAGTCGAGGGACCAGTAGCAGTACCAGTGAGAGTGCCAGTAGCAGTACCAGTAGGGCCAGTAGCAGGGCCTGTGCCTGTGCCTGTAGCGGGTCCAGTGCCAGTTCCTGTAGCAGGTCCAGTACCGGTGCCAGTGGCCGGGCCAGTACCAGTACCGGTCGCAGGGCCAGTGCCGGTGCCTGTAGCAGGTCCAGTAGCTGTACCGGTAGCAGGTCCAGTGTTGGTACCAGTAGGACCAGCGCCAGTACCAGTTCCAGTGCCTGTGGCAGGTCCAGTGCCTGTGCCAGTAGCAGGGCCAGTACCGGTGCCAGTAGCAGGGCCAGTGCCGGTGCCAGTTCCAGTAGGACCAGTGGTAGCAGGTCCGGTGCCAGTGCCCGTGGCAGTGCCCGTGGCAGTACCAGTGGGGGCGGTGCTACTCTGGCGCAGGGTCGGGAGAGTGGGGAAGCTGCTGGAGGGCCTGAGCCAGGGGAAGAGGTCAGCCAGGTTGGGGAAGCTGTCTCCATTGTTGCTGGTGTTGGTGGGGTTGGCCGGGTTGGTGCCAGTACCAGACGGGCCAGTAGAGCCAGTGCCGTTGGGGTTTGTGGGGTTGGTACCGGTGCCCGAAGTTCCGGCCGGGTTGGTGCCCGTGGGGTTGCCTCCGGGGTTGGTGCCAGTACCAGCTGGGTTGGTGCCCGTGGGGTTACCGCCAGGGTTAGTACCGGTGCCAGCTGGGTTGGTGCCCGTAGGGTTGCCAGTCGGGTTGCCGCCAGTGTTGGTGCCAGTTCCAGGCAAGGTAGGGAAGCTAGAACCTCCAGTTGGGTTGCCAGTGGGGTTTCCTCCGGGGTTGGTGCCAGTGCCAGTTCCAGGCAGCGTAGGGAAGCTGGAGCTGCCAGTAGGGTTGACCGGGTTGCCCTCGATGCCTTGGGTACCACCATTGTTACCAGTGGTAGCAGGATTGGTTCCAGTGGGGTTGCCACCGGGGTTGGTTCCGGTTCCCTGAGGAGATCCAGTGCCTCCAGTTCCAGCAGGGTTGGTACCTGTCGGGTTGCCGCCTGGGTTGGTTCCAGTTCCCTGTGGAGATCCAGTTCCAGCTGGGTTGGTTCCAGTTGGGTTACCACCGGGGTTAGTGCCAGTTCCCTGAGGAGAACCAGTACCTCCAGTGCCAGCTGGGTTGGTACCGGTTGGGTTACCGCCTGGGTTGGTTCCAGTTCCCTGTGGAGATCCAGTGCCAGCTGGGTTGGTTCCAGTAGGGTTGCTACCGGTGTTGGTTCCAGTTCCAGGCAGAGTTGGGAAGCTTGAGCCTCCAGTTGGGTTGCCAGTTGGGTTACCACTGCTAGTTCCAGGCAGTGTAGGAAAGCTAGAGCCTCCGGGGTTGCTGCCAGTCCCCTGGGGAGAACCAGTTCCAGCTGGGTTGGTTCCAGTAGGGTTGCCGCCGGGGTTGGTGCCAGTTCCCTGAGGAGAACCGGTACCTCCAGTGCCAGCTGGGTTAGTACCGGTCGGGTTGCCACCGGTGTTAGTTCCAGTGCCAGCTGGGTTGGTGCCCGTGGGGTTGCCCGTGGGGTTGCCAGTAGGGTTGGTGCCAGTTCCTTGAGAACCGGTTCCAGCTGGGTTGGTGCCCGTAGGATTGCCAGTAGGGTTTCCTCCGGTGTTGGTGCCAGTGCCAGTGCCAGATAGAGTAGGGAAACTGGAGCCGGTTCCAGGCAGGGTAGGGAAGCTAGAGCTTCCACCATCGGCTGGGTTGCCCTCGATGCCCTGGTTGCCGTTGTCAGAAGAGCTGGTAGGGCCAGATGGGTTGGTTCCGGTGCCCTGAGAACCAGTTCCCTGAGGGGAGCCAGTTCCAGCTGGGTTTGTGCCTGTGGGGTTGCCAGTGCCAGTGCCAGAAATGGTAGGGAAGCTGGAACCTCCAGTGCTCTGGCTGTTGGGGTTTGGAAGACCGGTTCCAGTACCAGAAATGGTAGGGAAGCTAGAGCCTCCGGGGTTGCTGCCAGTTCCTTGGGGAGAACCAGTACCAGCCGGGTTGGTTCCAGTAGGATTGCCTCCTGTGTTGGTACCAGTTCCCCCGGTTCCAGCTGGGTTCGTGCCAGTAGGGTTGCCACCAGTGTTGGTGCCAGTTCCAGACAGTGTAGGGAAGCTGGAGCCTCCGGGGTTGCTGCCAGTCCCCTGGGGAGAACCAGTTCCAGCTGGGTTGGTTCCAGTGCCAGTGCCAGACAGAGTAGGGAAGCTCGAGCCTCCGGTAGGGTTGGACCCGGTGCCCTGGGGAGAGCCGGTTCCTCCAGTGCCAGCTGGGTTGGTGCCCGTGGGGTTTCCAGTCGGGTTGCCGCCAGTGTTGGTTCCAGTGCCAGTTCCAGACAGAGTAGGGAAACTCGAGCCTCCAGTAGGGTTGGACCCGGTGCCCTGGGGAGAACCAGTACCAGCTGGGTTCGTTCCAGTTGGGTTGCCACCGGTGTTGGTGCCAGTGCCACCAGTTCCAGCCGGGTTGGTGCCCGTAGGGTTGCCAGTCGGGTTGCCACCAGTGTTGGTACCAGTACCAGGCAAGGTAGGGAAGCTTGAGCCAGTTCCAGGCACAGTAGGGAAGCTAGAGCCTCCTGTTGGGTTGCCAGTTGGGTTACCGCTGCTGGTTCCAGGTAGTGTAGGGAAGCTGGAGCCTCCGGGGTTGGTTCCAGTACCCTGAGGAGAACCGGTTCCTCCAGTGCCAGCTGGGTTGGTACCTGTTGGGTTGCCAGTAGGGTTACCAGTGCCAGTTCCAGGCAGAGTAGGGAAACTAGAGCTTCCGGTAGGGTTGGCCGGGTTGCCCTCAATGCCTTGTGTACCATTATCTCCAGAGCTGGCAGGGCTGGAAGGGTTGGTTCCAGTGCCCTGCGGAGATCCGGTACCAGCTGGGTTGGTTCCGGTTGGGTTGCCGCCGGGGTTGGTACCAGTTCCTCCAGTACCAGCTGGGTTGGTGCCCGTGGGGTTGCCAGTAGGATTGGTGCCAGTTCCTTGAGAACCGGTTCCAGCTGGGTTGGTGCCCGTAGGGTTGCCAGTCGGGTTGCCACCAGTGTTGGTACCAGTACCAGGCAAGGTAGGGAAGCTTGAGCCAGTTCCAGGCACAGTAGGAAAGCTGGAACCTCCAGTTGGGTTGCCGGTTGGGTTACCAGTTGGGTTTCCTCCGGGGTTGGTGCCAGTGCCGGTTCCAGGCAAGGTAGGGAAACTTGAGCCGGTTCCAGGCACTGTTGGGAAGCTGGAGCCTCCGGGGTTGGTCCCGGTGCCCTGGGGAGAACCAGTGCCTCCAGTGCCGGCAGGGTTCGTACCAGTTGGGTTGCCAGTGGGATTGCCTGAACCTCCAGGGTTCGTGCCAGTTCCCGCTGGGTTGGTACCAGTGGGATTGCCCGTGGGGTTTCCAGAACCACCAGGGTTCGTGCCAGTGCCGGCTGGGTTGGTACCAGTTGGATTGCCTCCTGGGTTCGTGCCAGTGGGATTGCCCGTGGGGTTGCCAGAACCGCCAGGGTTGGTTCCAGTGCCGGCTGGGTTGGTGCCCGTAGGGTTGCCAGTCGGGTTGGTGCCGGTGTTGGTACCGGTGCCTCCAGGGCTGGTGCCCGTGCCGGTAGGCCGAGTGCTGCTACCGCCGGTGTTGGTGCCCGTGCCAGTCGGCCGGGTGGTGGTGCCACTCTGGCCGGGGAGGTTGGGGAAGCTTCCTCCGGGTATCTGCGGAGTGCCGCTCTGGCCCGGCAGGTTCGGGAAGGGACCCAATCCACTCAAATTGGGGAAGCTTGAGCCCGCGTTGCTCTGCGGGCTCGAGGGCAGGCCCTGCCCAGTCAGGACTCTGTTGAGTAGGTCATCCAACACCTGGGTCACTGCTCCCACGGCGCCGCCCGAGGCTCCCACCGCTGCGGCTGTTCCTGTTGTCAGGACACCAGTCAAGGCGCCGAGCAGCTGATCCGAGTTCAGGTTGGCAACCGCTTGTGCATTTCCGTTAATTCCTCCCAAAAGACCGTCCAGGAGACCAGATACTGAGTCGAGAAGGTTGCAGACGATGTTGGCGCTTTGTGTCTTTGCAGTTTCTCGGGCCATGAGCTGGTTGTTGACGGGGACGGTGGCGCGGGTCGACTCTAGCTTGTCAAGCATGTTCACAATCTCACGGTCTGATAGTCTGGAGGCGGCAGAGTTGTCCTGAAGCTCTCTGTTAGCAACCCATTCCGCACCCGAACAAGCAATTAATGCCGGCGACTCACTGTAACGGCCCGATGCGAGACCTGGACACTGGCTCTGGCGACATTGTTCATAGCACGCTTCTCCCGGGCAGCCAGCGCCTCGTAGGTGCTGCCAGCGGGGGCACCAATGGTGGTGCTGAGGAGGAGGGTGAGGGCGAGAACGGCAGACTTCATTTTGTCGGTTAAATTAAAGGATTACTTTTAAGGGGGATTGTGAACGTCTCCGGAAGCGAGAGATGCTTCTTTTTGGGGGATGAGAGTCAGAAGAAGAGGAGGTATTAAGGGGAAAGTGTGGAAGAGGTGAGGAGGGTTGGTTAGTTGGTTGAGTGGATGGTGAGAGTGATGATTCGGACAGACCTGGGCGGCGAGACGACGATGGTCTTATACACTTTGTTTGAGCCCCTGACCGCCATGATTTTGGCAGAGCCTCTGAGCTTCACGGCTCTGTCTGGAGAGATGGCTGCTGCTCCCAGCCCAAACCCGCAGCGTTGAGACCTCGACTCGGAACAGCACCAGCAAACGATTGCTGTTTCCAGCGCCTGGCGGCTGTACTGGGAAGTCCCTTTCGGCCCTTTACAACAATACTCCCTTGAGTGTGGCTTTCCGGCAAGCGCCACATCTCCCGCTCCTCGAAGCGCGCGTTTGGAAACTGCGGGCTCGGCAGGTTTCTCGGGCCATCCACGCCCCCGCCTGCCTCGCGCATTGTGTGCGTGTGTGTAGCCTGCTTACGGCCAAGCTTGCCCAGACGGAAACTCTGCTGTCCCGCGCTTCTCTTGTTGGGGGCCGTCTCTGAAAACGGAACGTGGCGCGCGCGCTGGAATGAAAAAGAGGAGAAGCCATTTCCAACCGTTCGTCCCGGGCCAGCTTTCTGCCTGTCTCACTTGTCGGTAGATCTCTACCGAAGCCACCGATCTGGTCCCCTTCAAAGTCTGCCCAGTAACAAAGAAGAGCTGGCTCCTTCCGAGGAAACAATGCCGATCCCCTACGCTAGCCATCTCTTTGAGGCCAGCCTCGCGGGCTGCATTGCCCTGTTTCATAGCTCTCTAGCATGCTCAATCTCAATTGATCTGCAGTTTACCAGGGCAGGGATTTTTTCGTTGGAAGCCATTGCCTACTTCCCCTCCACGTGCAACAGGAATATCCCGCGTTGGCGAGTCATTACGGCGAGCCCTGCTCTGTCCAACTGTGGTGAGCGGCATTTTCTCAGCATCCAGATTGTGTGGCTGTCAACGATAGGCAGCCTGTTGCGCCGCATTGAGTGCCAAGAACAAAGTCTGTGTGGGTTACCAAGTTGCTGTTAGCTTTAGTTAGCGCTAGTTACACGGAACAGCAACAAGCCAGGGAACCTTGTCGTGGCCGTTGGCATCTGACGTACTTGGCAAACCACTTGGCTATCATTTAGTTCTAGAACAATTCTCATTACGAAGAGAAAAGAAAGAAATTCAAATTTAATAAGAATTTGAAAAAAATAGGATATTTTCTCTAATCAGTCATAATTGATTTTACCCACGTAATGACACAATACATGATTAGTCAAACCAATGTAGTTTGTTGTCGTCTGGAGCAGGATATCGTATTTGCCACGAGGATGACGTCATTGTCCCGTGTCAGAGCTACCCTGTATCAACGTGCTTTAATTTGAGGCAACATCCAAGTTGCTTGTCAGGCTTTTCTAGATTGTGTTTTAGGTTGTACTAGCTTGTTTCTATCTTGTAGAAGGCTGTCGCCATTTCAGATCGTAGTCTAGATCAATGCAATGGCCCACTCTTCCCATCAAGCCATGTTCTTTGCAACACCACAGTTTCGAAACTGACAAGTTTTGAAGTGTCCACTGATGATCATCACCAAATCTAGTTCATCAACCCAACCTTGCTTTACCCCGCTCAAAATAGAATGCAAATACTAATTTAATCGCGCAATTTCAGCAGAATTACGGTTAGCCATGAACCCAATTCTATGCACAGAAGTTGTGCTAGCACAATGGCCGTTGTTCAAACGGTCTGCGTTATGCTTGATGGCGTGCGCCAACGCCACAGGTCAGGCGTAAGCCACAGTATCAATTGTGGCTTGCTCTCAACAGCACCCTTTCATTGTCATTGCAGCAAATCGCACCTGTTCGTGATGTGTGAAACATTGGAAAACACAATCTACTATTGAGTCTATTGGATCCGGAATCTTGGCCAAAGTGGCATTACAATATGTGGGCATCGTTGAGGTAACTAACCCCTCGATGAGACAGATTGCTCACCCCCCCGATGTAATTGGGAGTGAATACGAGTGTGATGCGGAAAATAATGGAATGAGCTACGATCTGTGAGCGGCAACGGCCCGGTCCCAAAGGACAATGTCTTGGCTGGAAGACATCTGAGTACAGCCTCCATGTATGTTAGCGTCGAAATCCTGCCAACGAGAGAATTCCATCACCAGCGAACCGCAGCCGGATCTGACTAATTGCGGGAGCCAACCCTGTCTTGAGCTCTGGCTCGTTGGCTCGCTCGCATTCGTACGCGTTGAATATTTGGGTGGTTGGCCCCCCACGTGGAAGATCGGGCTTCATGGGCCGAATATTGGCTACCAAAATTCGGCAGACGCAATCATTGGATCTTGCAAGTAGAACCCAGGTGGACAACCGAAGCTGTGCGACAATCGAAGCCTCATCCACCAACAATTATTTGTGACTCAGAAACTTTGCGGCAAACCATTCCACTTGCGTGTATGTAAGAGCGTCATCCATTTTTGCGGAAATAGGAGTTAGGACACGGCATTGCATCACTTGTGCGTCATGGTGCAAACGGTTTTTCTGGCATCAGCAAGCGCGTCTTAATTTGATGATGTGGCAGGGCAGATATGTCGCAATTACATGGGCAGTTCGAAGCAGGGCAATCGAGCTGCAGACAAATAATGCTTGGCTTCCAGCAACGAAATAGTATGAACATGCATGCTTTTAGAACACGGGCTGCCAACCCTCTTCTGCCTGGGGCGACATACGCTCTAACCTGTGGTTATCAACCGCGCAAAAAAGTGAGCTTTTCAAAATGAAAAGAGAAGCAAAAACTAGAGTCTGGAACAATCATGGTGACATGAGAATTTTTTTTTTGGAATGCACCTGTCGTCCCCGGGACATGAAGACGGAAATCACACAGGGTACCTGCAGATCACTGCCCGAAGCGAGGCAAGGAGCATTCTACGGAGAGAGGTCTGGAACACCCAACGCTGATTTTGGAAATCCGCATGCTATTTCTTGTTTGGCAAAGAGAACTAAATGTGGTCGCCCCCCCCTAAAACGCTTTGGAAGCATTCGATGATAACGAAACAATGAGGTACTCGGCGTCGAACCACCCGGAGGCGCTTCTCCGCGACCGTGGCGCAAGGTTGTTGCTTGATAGCGCGCCCATCCGAATGCGGAACGAGACACTTGTGGCGCTGGCGGGCGATAGAGTTGTGCTGGCTAAAAGTCAGGCATCAGAGACCGTGTCTCGCTTCCGCGGGAGACCCAGGCGGCCACGTATTTAGCTCCCGATGGCCAAGGCTCCCCCCCCTCATTATCGTCACCCGGGTGTTTTCCTGGTTGCTGCCTGTTCCGATTTTCATTCAGAGATTCAAATGGCGCAACTGGGGAGTGGTCGGGGTCGAAAACTTCTTGTTAGTTTTGTTTTAAAATCCCCTGTATCCTCCGTTGGATTTCCAGAATGTTGCCATGCCCAACCTCCTTGAGCATTTCATAAGATTGTCGATGCACCCCGATGTTGTCTGAGAATAGCTGCCGCCTGTCCTCCCACCCCGTCACGTCCCGAATCTTTTGACTTCCAACCCACTGACTGAAGCTAAAGACGAAATGCAGTCCTGCTGGGAACGATGGCGGAGCGTCTTCTACGGGGACAAACCTCGCACCCTCTGGGAACCCGTACTCTTTGGCCAATGCGTTGGCTACTTCCGCTGATGTCTCGTATCGGTGACCAGAGATGTTGAAAGCATGGCCTGCGATAGCACTTCGCCGCTGGGTGGCTAACAGCACGTAGGCCTCGGCACAGTCGTCTACGTGAGTCGCATGCATGATGCTGTTTGGGTTTCCAGGGACCACCAACGCTCTCGCTCCGCTCTCCGCCTTGTTCGCGGCGTAATCGAACAAGGTGCCGTAATAGCTGCTCGAGTAGCCAAAGACACACGTTGGGCGCAGCAGGACAGCGTCAAAGAGGTCCTTTTCGTCAAAAATACGACTGCAGCTCTCCGTGCGCTCCCGAACCATGCCCATTGAATTCAGCGGCGAGTCTTCGGTGTGAGGAGAAAGCCCCGGCGCGCCGTGCACCTCAGTTGTGCCATAATCTTTGCAGCCCGAGGTCCAGAGCACAAGCGGGCGAACCCCCTCCTGGTTGCTCTTTTCGGCCAGAGTTCGAACCAGGCCAAAGACCTGCTCAAAGTGCGCTGCATAGCCAGGCATCTGCTCTGTGCAGCTAACGATGACGTCAAAGCTGGGACGCTTCTTGTAGAGATTTTCAAGAAAAGAATGATCGGTAAATGTGCCGACAACGGGGATGGCCTCCATGAGCGCCAATTCGGCCCTGGCAGATTCCTTTCGGACCAGGCCAAAGGTTTCCCAGCCAGCTCTCACAAAAGCCCTGCAAATGGCCGATCCAATGTACCCATTTGCGCCAGTGACCAGCACTGACTTGGGGCGGCCGACATGATTTTCATTGACGGTGTGCATTTTTGGTGAGATTGAGACTGGCCAATTGGATTGATGCATCAAACAATGAACCGTCTACAGGTAAATCGGCGATTAAATATTTGAGAATGGGCTCGCATTGATCACGTTACTGCACGAGTCATGGATGCAACAACATTGATGATTATTTATAAGCGCCGGATAGTTGCCAGAGCCGACGGCCCCACAATCGGCTTGGCTGTCCTGATCATACTGTCAGGATAAGATATGCAATAATGGAAATAGGATGCTAACGGGTATTGGTATACGGACTGGGATATAAGGATGTACCGGGACAAAAGCCGAAGAAACAACTCCACTCTTAACTCAATACAATCACACGTTCTGACAGTTATGAGCCCGGCTCTGCATTAGACCATTAGCGCGATTTTTGAGGCGAAGATCGGCGAATTTAGTAAATCCAACCAGCGAAAAGAGACGCTAACAAAAGTCAAATAACTATACTAAACAAATCCGTTCTACACACACGCCCCGTCGCTTGAGTCAATCGACCGGAATATATCTAATAAAGATGGAAAAGTCATCTTGACTAGTCAGGAGAACTGGGATAATTGGATCCAGTCCATATCTGCCAAAATTCTACGGAAGATTTGGCAATATATGTACCCAGATAACCCTTTGGGCGAATTACTGCTAGAACCAAGAGAGCCTTAGTATAGTGATGTTTACGAAGGAGCAGAAGATTACACCGACCTGAACCAAGGGCAATAATGGGCATACGATGCTATATTTAGGCAGTGGGAAGTGAGATCAAGAGCATTCGAGAAACAGGAGGCTCTTGTTAACTCAACCTATGATATAATTCTAGAAAGTATATTAGCCAAATATAAAGTTCCCCTAGATTATTAGTAATCGCTCAGGGACTGGATGCTATGCCTTAAAAGAGTGGCTATACTATTAGAAGGTTATATGATGTCTAAGGTTAAAGATGAATATAATAATATGTTGAAGAGCTTTAAAATAAACCCGAAATCATTTCCTTAATAGCTTAATACCTGGGAGGCTCTTTTGGTTAAGGTATTTAAATATTGTCTGCCAGAAACTAGGAATGGCTAGTAGCTAAGGGATTTTGTAGACTAAATTAAGGTGATCCACCAAAGCTATGCGGCTATATTTATTAAGGTAGTAAAAGAGATAGATCGGGTATTAGAAAGATAAGAGCAGCTACTAGACTAATTACTAGCCACAGGAAATATAAATTAAGCTGGCGGAAACGAAGCTAGGGAAGTTAGGGCAGACATGATGGGTATGAACACGCCGGGAATAGCTATTGGATTACCCGCTCCTAATGGCTTAAGTACTTAGACTATTGAAACTGTTGCAAAAGTACTGTGGGAATGGTTAGAATGCTAAAGAAATACTGGTAGTAATACCGTGAAAGGCGGGGTATTCTAAGCGGGAGAAAGCGAACAGGACAACTACCCAGAAAAGGAGGTATCCACGTCTGGAAGGTATAAATAGAGAGGCTCTGGATTAGGCGGAAACCCCGCTAAGAAAACAGCAGCATTATATCCGGCCTATAGTATAAGAGGGCATAATCTATTTAAATATTGGTGTATATTTAAGGAGCTAAGATCGGAGGGCATGTTGTGCAATGAATTTAGGGTATATAAGGCTAAGAGGGTAATCCAAAAAGATAATAATCTTTGGAATTAGATCAAGGCCATTTGTATAGACCCGGAAAAGAACTGACTACTTATTGAACTAAAGGCTAAGGGGATGATAATAGGAATAGTAAATGAGGTATTTTTATATGTAGTCTTTAGTTTATTATCTTTATTAGGATTAGAATACCCCCTTAAATTATTAGCTATCCTGGACTTAGGTATAATATTCTATATATTTAATAACTTATTAAAATTTAAGAATATAAAAAAGGCTACTAATAATAAAACTATTATTGTAGGAGCAAATAAGGTTCCTGTGCTAGGGTTTAGG
Source organism: Calonectria crousiana (assembly GCA_013406985.1). Taxonomy (NCBI): domain Eukaryota; kingdom Fungi; phylum Ascomycota; class Sordariomycetes; order Hypocreales; family Nectriaceae; genus Calonectria; species Calonectria crousiana. The sequence continues at coordinate 653,387 of VTGD01000015.1, read as the reverse complement.
ACTGTGGTACTAAAAGTTATATATATTGATAGGAGTATAGGAAGTTTATGATTAAGGGATATAGCCTTCTATACTGATTTTAATATAAACCTAGTATTATTTTAATTACTTAGAAGTACAGGAGTATATTAGGATATAATTAAGAACCTTCTTATTCAAAAAGACAGAGCTCCTATTTATATTGTAAGACTTATTTATAAATAGTTTATTCTTTAATATAATAAGCTATCTCAAGAATATAGATAGGCTAGACTAGTAACTCAATGTCGAATATTATAAGACCTAAGACCACTAGCTACTGAAAATGCTGAGGTTTAGTATAGAAGAACTAGGTACTTAGGACCTAGAGGATTATTGAACCTTAGTACTAATACACTAGGGGTATGACTAAAAGGACCAAAGATATTATAATGCCCTTATTATGCTTAAGGGAAGATATGTAGATAAGTTTTATAAAGACTACTAAATAGTATTATTAATAAACCCGGTTATAAGCTATAGGTAGATTAGATAGATATTGAGGAAGACTATAGAGGATTTAAAAGGACTATATTTATTACTGATGTATATACTAGTATGATCTGGCTATACTTTATAAGATCCTGAGAAATAGATGACTTAGTAGAAGTATTAAAATAGGTGTACCTATAGATAATAAAATATCTCGGGTACCTAGTATGCTTTATCCGATCAAATGATAAGCTATTTATAAATAAAGTAAGGTAATAAATAAGAAGAAATGGTATTGGTTAGAAATTATTTGCGCCATATACCCAATTACAAAATGGAGGTACCAAATACTTAGGGAATACTATAATAGAAAAGTCATAAACAATGAGAATAGCAGCAAACTTATCTTATAGCCTTTAGCAAGAAATCATTACTATTATTACTTATCTTAAGAATAGGCTACTAAGAGAGCAGAATGGATGGAAGAGTCTATATAAACTCCTTTACTTAAAGAAATTATATTTATTATATTTAAAAGCATACGGATATAGGGCCTATGCTATAATAAGCAAAGTAAAATAGAAAAGTAATAGACTATAGAAACTAAACCCAAGAGCTCATATTAGGTATCTTATTAGATATAACTTAATAAATATCTTTAAAATCTAGATCCCTTATAGAGAAGAGGTTATTTCTACTAGAGATATTATTTTTAATAAAAATATATTTTTTAATAAAAAAATTATACTAATAGAACTTATTAATAATATTAATAAACTTATTTAAGGAATATCTATTCCAAACAACCAAAAGAATAACTAAGTCACCCTAGAAGCAGATAAGCCTGTCTTTAAGCCATAAAACCAGAATATCCAAGAGGAAGATAAGTCTAGTAATAAGTTAGAAGTAGAAGAAATTTATGGGCAAGAAGGTGAAAAGATTGATTCCGAGGCTAGAAGAGTAATTGAAGTATTATTTATTATACCTCCTATAATAGTCTAAGATTAGAACAAGATGTCTATCTTCTAAGTATATATTCTAGTCGCAGGAGCTAAGGGGGTGAAGCAGCAAGCTACTATAGTAGAATAAGTAAAGGCACCAAATAAAGATATTTACTAACTAGAGGACTATGTATTAGTCCCTGTGGAATCAGTAGTTTATGGAGCCTTTGTAGCTAGTTAAAGGTTTAAGCCCAAGAAAGTATATAAATGGAACCTCCCCAAACTACTAAAAACTCTTAAAGACCTAAAAGGCTATCCATACTAAGCCAAGTTCCGCAAGGCACAAAAGGTACATATATTATCTTATCAACAAATATAATCATTCAAAGAAGTACCCTAAAAAAGCGCAAAAGGATAATAAGTCTTGAGCTATATATGGATCTTTATCTATAAAACTGATAAATATAGGTATTTAGTTAAGTATAAAGCTTGATTAGTAGTATACAGTAATCAATAAGCAAAAGGTAATCTATTAATATAAGTAATAATACTTGTAAGTATATTATTTAGGTTAATTATTATAATTACTGCTATGGAAGATCTTAAGCTACTATAAATGGATGCAGTAAATACATTTATATATTATAACTTAGATAAGCTAATGCTCATGAAAATACTACCTAGATTTGAAGTATATAGCAAAATACTATAGCTAAAGAAGGCCCTATATAGACTAAGAAGATTACCATTATTATAGCAAATAAGCCTAATACAGTCATTATAAGAGCTAGGATTTACAATCGTTCTAGAAGAACCATATGCTATAACTAAAGATGGTATAATAGTATTCTTCTTTGTAGATAACATTATCTGGGCATACTAGAAAGAAAAGGAGGCAATCACTAAGGAAGCTATTACAAGACTTCAACAGCAATATAACCTCAATATACTCAAAGAACCAAAGTGGTTCCTTGATATACATATTATACAAGACCAAACTAAGAGACTGATCTAATTAACGCAGGATATATATATCAACAAGGTCGCTCATCAGTTTGGGATAAAGCTTAACACAAGGCTACTAAAGACACTAATAATAGAGGCTAAACTATTCCTAGCTACCTCATAGGCCAAGAAGCAGGACATCAACATTTATCTCAAGAAGATCAGATCTATCCTTTTCTTAGCAGTATTATCCAGGCCAGACATTGCATTCATAGCATCACAGCTAGCAAGGTTCAACTAGAACCTAAACCAGGTCCACTAAGAGGCAGTAGACTAAGTATTATAATACCTCTATAAAACATAGTTATTTGCAATTTACTTAGGAGAATGCTAATATATAATAACCTTTATATACTCAAGTAATACCTCATTTAGTAATAATACTCTGGATAGGAAGAGCTCATAAGATTATATGATAATGTTATATAGAGGCCCAGTGGGCTAGAGATCAACCAAACAAACCACAGTAACTACTTCAAGCACTAAAGCCAAGCTATTATCACTCTCGGAGACTACGAAAGAAGCCATATTTACAAGCAGGCTCCTGAATGAATTAGGAGTAATAATTAAGAGGCCGCTAACAGTCGAGTGTGACAACAAACAGACCCTACGACTGCTTATAGAGGAATCAGCGAAGCTAATCACTCGGCTACGATATGTTGACATTTATAGGCATTGGTTATAATAGAAGTATTAGCAGAAGAGAGTTCGGTTCAACTGGACCCCAATAGCTAAGATGGTTGCAGACGGAATAACAAAGTCACTAACCAAACAACAGCACCAAGCCTTTGTTACCATGCTCAGTATGGAGGATATTAGTAGTATTATAGAGGTAGAACAGAAGATGAAGGTACTAAAAGACTATATTCTTAGTGGATGAGACGCTAAACAAGAGCTGAAACTAGGCTTCAAGGGTGGTGAACTTAGAAAACGACCAAAATCACCAGCTGAGCCTGCAGGTCTCAACTGAGGGGGTGTGTCAGGATAAGATATGCAATAATGGAAATAGGATGCTAACGGGTATTGGTATACGGACTGGGATATAAGGATGTACCGGGACAAAAGCCGAAGAAACAACTCCACTCTTAACTCAATACAATCACACGTTCTGACACATACTATTCAACTCACACCTCAAATTTGTTATGCTACTGCACGAGGTATGCAATAATAGCAATTGGTGGTTATTTGTAAGCGTCGGATGGTTGCCAAAGCCGACGGCCCCACAATTAGATCATGCTGTCTCACTCAGATTAGAAGACCAAGCCGTTCCATCAACCATTTGAAACAACAGCGTATTCGGCCGGAAATTATGAACCGAGACTTTTATTTTTCAAATTTAAATCCCACGCGTTAGCATGGCTTCGCTGTGGAATCAATCGACATGACTCCAAAACTGTTTAAACCATCCCTCTGAGAGGAACATGTCAGCAAATCTCTCTTTTTCTTGGAAGAAAACGTACAAAAATATAATAGAACCCGACAATGGTATCGCCAGAGTGCTCTATAGTAACCCAAGGATAATCTTCTTGCGTGACCTCGTTAGAAGGAGGATACAGGACCTCCCGCCCAAGACTGGTTTTGATCTAAAGGTCGCTTGGTCAGTGGATGCTGAAAAGTGGTTCGATTCGATCAAATTGTGGCTCACTCTCAAAACCAAAAGTTCCTCATTGGAACACTTCACGTCGATGCCTGCAATTCTCTCGCCCTTTGACCTGTCAAACGTCAAAGGAATTCGAAAGTCGTCGGATGGAGTCGCATTTCTCCGATATCTATCGGCGCCGTCGAATGGTCCAGCTTGGCCCAGGACTTTATTTTTTGAGGGATCAGTATAGATGAATTCTATTCCATAGATTCTGTAGACATCAAAGACCCAGCCCACAACTTCAACAAGGTCATCGAGGTCTTCCCCGTATACACCACCGAATATTGCCGTGGAGAATGGCAAAGGCTCGTTGGGGAAGTATTTGCTGGGAACAGAATCTCGACTTCCGGACAGATGCATGTGTTTTGGTGGAATCTCGGGACTCCAGAGGCTGATGTCCCTGAGAGGCCAATTCTTGGGGTCATCAGCTCTCAGCGTTGGGACTGCTAAAGAAACCAACTTAAAGGCCTGAAAGTGAAGTCAGTGCTGGAGGGAAACAAGTGAGTTTCTTGTTATATACTGACATCAAAGTAGCCTTTTAGGGTAGATATGCTTCTTGAGGATCCAATTAATACTCTTTTTGGGGATTCTTCGTAATCTCCAATCCAACGAGATACGGTCTCGTCGCCCATTACGGCAGCAACTGCCTTGACTCCAGTTTCGTGAAATGCCAGTTGCCAACCGATAATGTTGGCTCCAGGAGGAACAGGAAGCAGAAACTCTCGGTCCCTGTGAATATATCCAAAGAGAATCTCGGTAGCGTTTGTTAACTGAAACCGGAATCCTGAAACAAATAGCCCAGAGCTGAGTTTGACAAGCGAGACGAAAATTCTGTCAATGTCGGAAGAAATTTTGAAAACTCTTGTGCGCAAAGCTCTGCTTCCCTGGCAGAAGGATCCCAAAGGATTCGAGAGACCGCAGCTCGGAGAAAACCATCCGTCAGTTTCATCTTCCTCGGCGACTACCGATTCAAAGAAGCAGCTCAGCGGGCGTCCATGACAAGTGCCACCGATTTGACTGATGGTATCTTGAAACTGAAGGGCAAGCTTCCAGATGCGCTTCCTGTTGGCCAAATTCAAATTTTGCCGGAGAAGAGTTAATCCATCATATGCAGCTCGCCACGACTTGGGTTTCGTGTGTCGGAGTTCGAAAAGATGTTCGTATTCGTAGCCTGGCTGAAACCGGGTAGCCCAGAATGCTTCAGGCAGTCCCACATTTGCTGCCGTGCGCGAAGCACACCTGAGAGACCGAACATCATTTGATGGTAGATATGCAATAATTGCCTGCAGGGTCTCGGACGGAAACTTGCCGAAGCAATCGTTGCCTTTGGTGTATTCCTGGCAAGGGTCCTCCACGAACCGGTCGAGAACGACGCCAAAACGTATGAGTTCCTTGATCATGGGCGTGTCCAACGGATCAAATCGAGTGAAGTCATTCGCAGGCGATTTCCAATACCGAGTGTCCATGAATGTGTATCCTCTGTCAGTTTGCTCGACGAAAACTCCCGCATAATCATGCCCCCAGTCTAGAATGCCGCCGATTCGGCAGGGCATCGATAGGCATGCGTCGATGACGTGCTTTAGACGCGGCTGAAATATCTCGGTAATTATCCTCCAACATGATGGATGGAACGCGAAACCCCTCAAGGGGTCTGGGTCGTAGAATGGGTCTGGGTTGACAATGTTGCGGAAAGCAGTGTGATGCAATGAGATGCTGATGATGGAGTCTAGGGGGAGGTCTGGATCGTCATGCCTTTTATTAAATTCAGTTGGCGCTGTAGTCGTAATCTGCTCACGCAGTCCGACGCCCGTAATTCTGGCATCTTCAAAGTTGGTATTTTCGGTATAAACTGGCTGGTCAACACGCTGGGTCAGAAGCGGAGAAGTCGTGACGAACCAGCTCTAAACTCCGTGAGCCACGCATCCGTGGCGTTATGTGTGATGGGGATTCCACATAAAATGCAACACGCACTAGCCATGGCTATGGATGTTACTTTTTCGGGTCTTTCTCGTTGGTAGAGTAGGTGAAGTAGGTGATGGTAGCCTGGAGCAAGCAAACCGCCAACCCACTGCTGACAGCTCACATGTCACGTGCTTGTTGGGCTGCCCACAGAAGGAGTCGTGTTGTATTTTGGACCCTTTGTTGGGACCAAGGAGGAGTCGATGTGCATGTTCCTGGATTATTATTCCCGAGTCTATCTTGAGGATATTGCATCATTCATGATACATTGGCTGCAATGGCCTCGCCTTCTTGGCAACAGAGCAACCTTGCTCGGGCAGTGCGCTTTTGCCACCAAATGGCAATGCCAACCCGCTGCTGGCCTTGGCAGCTTATTCATTCACTTGTTGTCGCTTGGGCGCAACTTGTCCACTCTCGCGAACACTCGGTCTGAAATTGGCTAGAAGTAGGTCAATTAATTGCAACTTGTGAGAACAGCAAGGCCGCCTTTAAATCTTTTGCTCTGTGCGTAAATCACTCGCCTCTATGCTACCAGCACCAACACCAACAGACACCAACCAACACCACATCTGCCTGAGGCATCAGAAACGACCCCAAGTCCTCTCTCACCTGCTGCAAGCCGAGGTGCGTTTCTCGATTCATCACCTCACACCATGATACCTAAGCATGGATCCTCAACCTCCCTCACAACAATCTTCTACAACGCCGGTAAACCCTCACCAGTGAGCAGCAGGCCCCTGCTCTAGCTGACGCATGCACAGCGCTTTGGTTGTAATAGTTTGGAATACATGTTTCGCGAATATGTGCATCGTGCGCAGCATCATGAAGATGACGACGAATACTGGACCCAGGTAAATGTGTTTCTATCCGGGTTGAGTATGTGGTTGTTTTAACAAGCGACAAGAGCCACACCGCCTCGATCCTCTTGCAGCTTGGACCTAGAACAGACATCATGACGGTGTTTCTGATGGAATGCAGGGCGCCTGGTTGCGAATACCAAGCCGAAAGTTGGCACCAGGCCGCCGAGGATCTGACCAGGTCGCTCTATCGCACGCACTCGTACGGCAAGCGACAGTGGGGCGCGGTCGCAATCGGCCTGTGGGTGAAGTTTTACGAGCTCATAGACGGAGAGCTCACTTCTCTCCACGAGCGCCCCTTGAGGCTCGATCGGCAATGCCAGAGTGTTCAAGCTCATCTGAATTATATCAAGGAGCACGGACACTTGGTCAACCCCACAATGACATGGAGAAGAATCATTTGACATCAACGCAATACACTGTTGTTGGTATCAGCACACAACGCTTGCTCTCTCTCGAATAGCCCTAGAAGTCTTGGGACATTTCCAACTTCCCATGATTATTGCTGTTAGCAACCTGGACCTCAATTGATGACTTTTCTTTTCAAGCACCATCATTTTGGATGATCATACATCCTCGTTTTCGTCTGACGGCTTTTTCTTCGTACAAACTGTTGGCCGTTACAGAATTTCGTCTGGGTACTCGGATGTCCTTTCTAGAAACGGCGACGAGCATTCTATCGGAGAGGGCTTGGGATGATGAGAGCGATTGTGTCAATCAACCATCATTATTCGCAGTCAACAAGCCCCCAGATAACTTTGCGATCGATTATCCATTATCTGATCCTGGAGAGGGGCTACTTGTGGCCTTGGCGGTTGCGAAGTCCAAGCATTGTGGCAAAAGTACCTTTCTCACTGACCTGTCGATGCCGCCTACATTTATTTCGTCTGCAGTGTCGTCATAAGTGTCTCCTGTCACGACTTCGATTCCAATAAACCATTGTCTATCTTCAGAGATCGAGATACCATCCAGAGTTTCGATAGATGTCAACCACTGGTTATTCTAGTATAGGATTATTTGGAATTCATGTTGATACATCAAAAACCCACATCCGGCCAAAATTGTGCGCTCGAAATCAGAATCGTGCGCCCAACCATGTTGACTGCCTAATGCCTTACATGATACCATGAAGGCTTCTCTAATACCAACTTCCCATCATAGCTTAACCCTGTTTTCAGCTGACTTTTCACCTCAACTATAGTTACACTGCTATTTTAGCTTCGTAATAGCTAATCTCATCATATCGACGATACATGTTCTCAGTCTTCTCGTCTCGATTTGAAACTGACTGAACAGATTAGATCTGGCTATTTCGAATGTCAAATCTTTTCAGTCCCAGAACGATACCTTTGTCTCTTCCGGTATTTTAGACATTGATCATTTCATTTATTCTACCGATTGCAGATGCCCAGTGCACAGATCATTTTTCACATACTCAATCGACATATGGGACGTATCTCCTAGCTCCAAACATCCTCAAACCAGCGACCATTCTTCTTTCTGCCCGCCATCCAGTCAGCCACCTGCGGCTCCGACCACCCGTTCACATCCATTGCTGCCTCCGATAAGACAGCACTAACAGCCTTGGCCATCATAGCAGCACCACAGACGTAGAAGGCAGCATCCTTCTCCCCAAGAAGTCGAACCACGTCTTGGTTTCGTTGACGGACCACATCCTGAACATAGATCTTCTCCGTGCCAATGCGCGAAAACGCAGTCACGACTTCAAGCTTGCCAGCCAAAGAACCGGACATGAGCTCTCGCAGCTCATCCTTGTACAAGTAGTCGGCCTCGCTCTGGCACCCGAAAAACAGAAGCATGGGTCCAACCTGTCGGCCGATGGAGCTGAGGCGGCCTCTCTCTTGCAAAAATGCACGGAGAGGAGCGATACCTGTCCCGGCAGCAACCATGACCACGGGAACAGCAATGTTGACAGGAAGCTTGAAGCTGGACGGGCGAACTTGTACGTGAAGATTTGACTGGTCCACGCTCACATCCCTCAGCGGCTGTGTTGATGATAGGTAGCTGCTGCAAAGTCCCGGAATCATGGTGCTTGGATTTGCGGCAAGCTCGGAAGGCTTCACCGAGACGGTAAGCGTAACGGCACGAGGAGATGTGATTCGAGAGCTGGCGATGGAATAAAGTCGCGGCTGCATAGTAGGCACAGTATCAACAATGAATGATAAAGGCAAGGATTCCCACAATGCAGTGGGATCAACAGCAAGGGCGTACTCAAGAAGGCGGGAAAATGTGAGGTAGTTGCTCTGAAGGAAATTTGCATACGTTTCCCGATCGTTGCCAATTGTTTCCAGGGCCTGCTTGATAGCTGCCGACGGTGCCACAGTGGCCAGAGAAAGGACAGTTTCGCGAGGAACAGGGCTGCAAATTTCCAAGTGGGATCTGAAGAGGGCCTCGGCAGTGGTTAAAGCTGGCACCTTGACCTCATCATAGTCAGACTTTGGAGTGATTTGAATGGGAGTGCTGCGCTTGTGCTCCATCTTTAGCACTTGCAAAAGTCGGTTGACTTCTTCAGCCGAATTCTCGGCCCACACGGCAATATGGTCACCAGTCTTGTACTTGACCTGAGCGTGCGCAGACAAGTCCACTGTAACTTCAACACAGCAGCGGTCTTGGCTGGGGTATTTTGTGAGCACCCTGTGGCCAATGACTGGAACCGAAACAATATCCCGGCTCTTGTTGAGAGTTTTGATCGCAGACTTTTGAAACGGGCGGCTCAGCTGTGCTTGATCCGAAGTTGCGGACGGTTGCTCTATGACATCAACCAGAGGCTCATATACCCTTTCACCCTCGGTGAGGCCAAGCTGGGACACGAGAGTTGCGAAGAGCGATGCTTTCCAATCAGCAAAGTCCTCCTCGGTTGTGCGGGTCGCCTCATTTCCTTTTCCAGTAGGGAGCATCATTGTGGCCCCGAACTTTTGCATGGCATCGACCACCTCGTCGACAGTCTTGTTGTAGTACTTGTAGTTTGAGTTGCCGCACCCAAAGGCTGCAAATCTGAGGTGCTCCATGGCAGCCCTACGGGTGGAGCTGACCCAGGAAATAAAGTCTTGGGCGTTGTCACTCGGGTCACCTTCGCCGTAAGTGGAGACAACGAAGAGAACCAGGGCCGAACCTGGTATTTGGGCGATAGTCTCGGCATCGTAGTCGGATAAGTCCGCCACAATGGGCTTCAGCTTGAACCGCTGGTGAGACTCGCGTGCCAGACGGTGCGCGAAGCCCTCCGCCGTACCAGACTGGGAGCCCCAGAACACCACAACATCTGCAGAGTTCTGCTTGACAAGCTCTGCAATGTTGCGTGTTCGTGTCTTGGTCTGAACGCGAGCACCTGGAGATGCTTGGGGGCGCTCAAACCACTTGTAGTACAGGGGGTCGGACCTAGGCAAGATGCTGCCCCGGTTAACGATGAACGCGGAGCCCAGAATGACCAAGGGAAGTAGGATAAAATCTGCTAGGCTCAAATTCTTTGCAATTGATTCAAGCCCGTAGCTCCAAAACTCCGATGATAATGGGCGAGGGACAGCCGAAGAGCTTGCCATTGTGAAAAGCCAGTATCGATGAGTGCAAACTTGACGGGTATTGCAGACGTGCAGTCAACTTTCCAGTTCATATAGAAGCAAGCTGTAAGCGAAGTTGCAACTCGAATTATTTAGTCGAAGTCGTTGATCTATCCGACTCATTTTCCCAAATTGGAATGCGTTCCCCGATGGACAATTCCACGATAGGCTTTGGTGTAGGTTGTCGGCAACCACAGCGAGCTAGCGTTCCCAATGAGGAAATGCTTCGCCGAACCAAATCCAAAACGAGCGACCGGTGTATCAGCAGCCACACTTGAGCTGTCATTTGCAACCCGCGAATCCAGTTCCCATTAGTGCGATGGCATCCAACCCAAGGTCACGTTGGCATAAGATCTGAGATCTGGTCCATTAATCTGAACCTTGGCGTCCGTTTATAGGGTTACGCGAGGCCTCATTTGCTCTAGATTCGGGCACGCCTGCTTTGTCGAGTTAGCATGATGCAGTTGCTCTCCACGATTCAACCCCACGCTCTGGCACATGTCCAGTCTGGCATGATCTCCATCGACGGTCTTCTTCCCCGCGGGGACTTTCTCCCAGTCGGGTCAAAACGTAGTAGTTTCGGAATTTGTTCCCTTGAATGGCTTCAAAGGGCAATGGTTAGAAGTATGGCACACCAAAATGAAAAATGGTGGTTGGAGTGTATAAGAGCCATCCCACCACAGTCTGCTCGGGTGTTCTTCATGAGACTCCAATCTTTTCACAATCACCATCGTTTCTACCTTGAAATTCAAAGAGAAAAAGAAAAAAGACGGACTTAAACTTCAACTCTCATGTACGGCTATCTTGCACTCGGCCTGGCGACGCTTGTCGCGGTCGCCTACCTGGTGATCAAACCAATCGTCACCTATCTTCTTGACCCAAAAGGACTCCGCAAGTACCCAAACTATGCGTTCCTTTCTGGCATCACGGATTTGAGGCACTGTTACCTTGCGTCGCAAGGATTTCGGTCCCGCGATCTGTACAAGGCCCACAAAGAGACGGGAGAGCCAGTTTTGAGAATTGGCCCCAACTCTTTATCTTTTTGCGATTCCCGTGCCGTGAAGCAGATTTACGGACACACGACAAAATGTATCAAGGACGACAATTACGTCGTGCTGGCTGGGTCCCACCGCCATCTTTTTGACGTGGTCGACAAGCCAGAGCACGCTCGCAAGAGAAGACAGCTTTCTGCCGCATTTGCCATCAAGAACCTGGAAAACTGGGAATACAAAGTTGCATACACGGCGGAAAGGCTCTTCAAGGCTTTTGATGAAAAGTGCACCGCGCCTCTAAAGGGCACGATCCCGGAACCACAGGATGTGAACCTCGACTTTAACCACTGGATCAACCTGTGGACGATTGAGGCCATCAACTACATCACCCTGTCCTCAAAGATGGATCTTCTTGACACCGGCACTGATGAGGTAACTGCCGAGAAGCGCGACGGCACGCTGTACAGAGGCAGGTACCGCCATGCGCAGAATCAATCTGCTGTCGCCCAGTCCGTCTTTGTCTGGGATTACAAGCTCTGGCCCTGGGTTGAATGGATCTCCAAGTCCATCCCCAGCAAGTACCAGAAGATCTGGAAGAACGGTCAGGCGTGGGATGACATTTACTACCACCAGGCCGCTGAGAGACTCAGAAGGTACCAGGCTGGTGAGGAGCTGGATGACTTCTTCTCCGTCATGATGCAGGACAAGTCGGGCAACCCTACCAACATTGAGTGGGGTGAGATTGTAGCCGAGGTTGGAGCCATCATCAATGCTGGGTCAGACACGACTGCCATTGCGCTGACGCAACACCTCGAGCTGCTCATCCAACATCCTCACTACCTCGAGCAGCTTCGGGAAGAGGTTGACGCGGTTCTTGAAGAAGACGAAGTCATTGCACCCTACGACAAGGTCAAGGATCTGCCCTTCCTGCGCGCCTGCATCGACGAGGGACTGCGCGTCATCCCGCCCACATCTGCGGGACTCCCTCGCCGCACGCCCGCCGAGGGCGCCCAGATCCTCGGCGATTGGATCCCCGGCGACACGAGCGTCAACATGACCATCTACGCCGCGCACCGGGACCCCAGCTTCTTCCCCGACCCCGAGGCGTTCAACCCCATGCGGTGGATGGACCCGGAGGAGCGCAAGCGCATGGAGCCCTCGTTCATCCCCTTTTCCACCGGCGCCAGGGGCTGCATCGGCCGCAACATCTCGTACCTTGAGCAGATTATCGTGCTGGCCTCATTTGTCCACCGGTACGAGTTTGCTCTCCCCACGCCTGATTTCAAGATGAGTAGGATCGAGGCCTTCAATATTGTGTGCGACGCGCTTCCCATCAAGATTTGGAAGCGGGAGTTTGCTTAGCTACGAGAAGCGGTAAAAAGAAAAATTTGGATGGTTTTTCTAGATTGTCACCAAGTAGATGATGTTTCAACATTGTAATAGAAAGAAATGTGTTGCTCCTATTCTTAATCCCCAAAGCTGGTGGTTTGATGCCACTGGAAGTTTCTCATGCCACGTAGGACTGCCATGGTGGGCCAAATTGTGAATGGCAAGCTCACCGAAGACATGACAATATTTAAATTTACACATGAAGTTGTACAAGATTTTTTGCGTGGTTTCTTGTACTTGCTCCTGATAACCCCGGCGTCGGACAGAATGCCATGGCTTCATTCATCATCCGGAGGAAAGCCGAGTTTTCGTCCGGACAAGCACGGAGATTTGCCACGCTTTAATTGACTCACTTCATGACCAGAGCGTGATATTCAGTCAAAACAACCAAACCATGGTATCCAAAGTCACTCTGTCATGCCACATCATAGTCATGGTGTGCGCATAGGGCGTCCGGGGAAAGATAGCCGAATGCGCTAATGCTGGCCCCTGATCATGACGTGTCCCGAATAGGAAGTCGTTCGCCGAAACGTGACCGCATTTCATCCCCGCACCAGCATGTGGCCGGTGCTCAGCAGGCCCTTGTCCTCCACCCGTTTGTTCCCCGGACTTCAAATTCGACTCTACAAAACCCGCCACCAATCAGATTGGTTACAGAGTCATCGTTAGGAGGATCACAGGGTGCATGGGGAAGGCCCATCGGTCAATGGCGTGGATTGGGATGAATCTAGCCGGGGCTCCCCGTGGGGAATGCGGAGCAGCGTTTGTCCAACTATGACTATCCGCGGACAAGCCTAATGTATGCGGGGTTTCCTTAAGCTTTTGCCCATTTGACAATGAAGACATGACTAATTAGTTGGGGCTTCGTCAATGGCGATTGGTGCAACTTGTAACACGGTTTTGATCAACTAACCTGACACCAAACATGATTTCAATTCGTCATCGCAAAGCAAAGCAAGGGCAGGGCTCGCACAATATCTGCAATGAAATCTCTCAGAGAATAAAAATAAATAAAAAATAAATCAATCAAAAGCAATCATGATTGGCTCAACTTTACGTCTTCAAACCGCATCGTGCGATACACGCCAATTTCACTACGATTACCCTAAACCACTCCCATGCCGCACTGTCCCGCAGGTGGTCATGGCGCCGTGCCTGACACGGCAAAGTTGACTCCAATTGCGGGGTTCAAGTGGCGTTCCCAAAGCGGTAAACGTTCGCCGGGATCCTTCTTAGCTGCCAAGCACCCTGGCCATCTGAAACCCACGCGACTTGATTGGAGTCATGAGCAATAGAATTGTCATGAGTGCTGCCAACTTGCAGACGAATCGTTGCACCAGCTGGTGTTCCCCACGGGGAACCATGTCCTGATTTTACACCGGTTCCAGGGTATTTGCATGGCAACCACTCTTTCATCGAAGTGCGCTGCAAGTTTACTCGTCATGTCTCCCAGCAACCTCATGTGAAACCGTGCTTGCTCTCATACATGCAATGACAATTGCGGGCAAACGTAAAATGGCCAGAGCAGTCACAAACGTGGCAGGCAGTGCAGGCCAGAGCATCATCTCACCCCAATTACACACTCAATGCCTCTGACAAGGCTTGACAAGGCTTGGCAACGTTAAAGCTCGAGGCCATGACCACGGACGCGCGACCCCGCATAAAACCACTGTCCAAAAGCAGAAATGTTTCGCCGACCTGGACCCCAAAGCAGAGAAACTTGAACCACCGAACATGGCTCACTTGGACATGGCGTCAGTGACACTCCCGCGCACCAATGGAGACCGCCAGAACCAAAACATTCAGAGGCCAAAAGGATTCCACGGGCGAGTGATCCCAGCGCGACGGAACCTTGCCGGCGCCAGAAGCAACGGCTAGGGTTGGCTCGACCCCATGGGGGAAGCCATCCGGCCTGCACCCCAATATTTCGTGGCGTGCCAAAAACAAACCCCGGGGCCGGGGGGGAACAACCACGACGGGCGAACCCCAAAAGTCTCGGAGCTCGCAGAAGGCGTCTTTTTTCTCACAGGTATTAAAAGGGCCTCGCCGCCGCCTTGCGCTGAGAAAGGGGTCTTCCCAGCGTATCAGGCCCGAATAGCACCTTGGCTAAATACCACTTTGTTTCTCTTTTACACTACCGACTGAACTTTGCTGCTGTGCTGGGAGGCTGGTACAGCGGATCCCGTTTCTGGAAACATGGAGACCAAGGACGATCTCGGCCAATCCAAGGGCTCGGACAGCCAGGCCGAGCACGAGGAGGTCCAGATACAATCCGGCGCCACCATCTCGTACGACGAGAATGGCTTGAAGGGCATTGTGCGATCGCCCTACGTGCTCGGGGCTGCCGCTCTGGCATCGTTTGGCGGGTTTTCGTTTGGATACGGTCAGACGCATAGTTTCTTTTTTTGAGCTTGAGAGAGTTAATTGAAAGTTGGGCTAACGTTTCGAGACACAGACCAGGGCGTCATCTCCATCATCCTGGTCATGGATCAGTTCCATCAGCACTACCCCGAAACGGCCCCGGGACACCCCAGCTACGGCTTCAACACGGGTTTTATGACGGGCATGCTGGAGCTCGGAGCCTTTGTCGGCTGCCTGTTCCTGCCGTACCTGGCCGATCGCATCTCCCGAAAGTGGTCGCTGACGGTGGCCACCGTCTTCTTCTGCATCGGGGCCATCATCCAGACGGCAGCCCCCAACTACGGAACCCTCGTTGCGGGACGGACGATTGGCGGAATCGGCGTTGGCACTCTGGCCATGGGCGCTCCCTTGTACATTTCCGAGATTGCGCCGCCCAACCTGCGAGGGTCTCTGCTGGTCCTCGAAGCCATCAGCATCGTCATCGGCGCCGTCATTGCCTACTGGATCACCTACGCCACCAAGGAGATTGACGGCGAGTGGGCCTTCCGGCTGCCGTTTCTGCTCCAGATGGCCCCCGCCTGCATGGTCGGCGGCGGGATCCACTTCTTCCCCTACTCGCCGCGATGGCGCGCGATGCGTGGGCAGAACGAGGAGAGCCTGCGGTCGCTCTCGCAGCTTCGGCGAGTGCCCGCCCACGACGAGCGCGTCCAGCTCGAGTGGAAGGGCATCCTGGCCGAGGTCAAGTTCCAGGACGAGATTCTCCGCCTCGACCACCCCACGGACAACGCACTCAAGCTCGAGCTGCTGCAGTGGGCGGACCTGTTCCGCCCCAAGTACCTCAAGCGCACCGCGATTGCGCTCGGCATCCCCTTCTTCCAGCAGTTCTCGGGCATCAACGCCTTCGTCTACTACGCCCCGACCTTCTTCGCCGCCCTGGGCCAGTCGTCCGACATGTCCCTGATCCTCAGCGGCATGGTCAACATCTGCCAGCTGGTGGCGGGCATCCCCACGCTGCTGTACCTGGACAGGTTCGGTCGCCGCAAGCTCGCCATTGGCGGAGGCGTGGCCATGGCCGTCCCCCACCTCGTCATGGCGGGAGTCGTGGCCAAGTTCAACGGCAAGTGGGACGACCACCCGGCCATGGGCTGGTTTGGCGTTGCCCTAATCTGTAAGTTCTTAACTCCGCGAGAAAACAAAAACCAGGGAGGCTCCACTGCCGAAAATTTAGGCAGCCGTCAACCGGGAGCAAAAAAAAAAAGAAAAAAGAAAAAAAAAAGGACTAAAGCTAATCTGGAAATGTTCCCTTAGACATCTACGTGTGCTGCTACGCTGTCTCGTACGGCCCGCTCGCGTGGACCCTGCCAGCCGAGGTATTCCCCAGCTCCAAGAGGGCCAAGGGCGTTGGTGCGGCCACGGCCATGATTTGGCTGGCAAACTTTATCATTGGCGTCGTGGTGCCCGAGATGATGATCAAGCTTGGCTGGGGCACGTACCTGTTCTTTGGGTGCTTCTGCATCGCTGCGGCCATCTTCTCGTTCCTGCTCGTCCCCGAGACGTCGGGCAAGTCGCTCGAGCAGATCTCGGAGCTGTTTGGCGACAACGACATTGCCCACGAGGAGGAGATCCGGCAGCGCATCGAGAGGGAGGTCTGGACGGATCCCATGTATCAGGTCGCGGCGCCATTGTCCTCTTGAGGCACAAATTTCCGCCGTGATAGGAGGGCAATTGGGGTGTGTGTGTGATTGGTCCTAGTTGGTCTGTGGCAAATCGCATAGGGCATATGGGACGCCCTTCACGTGGCTCGATTTCACGTGCGCATTAGTACAAAGCATGGTAGTTTTTACAATTCTCGTAATGATCGGTAAATATAAGTAAAATTTGCTTAGCGTCTTGTTTCTCTTGCCCCCTTGATCCTGTCAGGCATGCCATGGCAGAGCGGGTTTCGCACGTAGACTTTATAGTCTTTTTGCCATGATTCCACATGCTGCGCACCAGACGTGCTTCTCAGCTTGATTAGAAATAGAGGCCCTGTCGCATCGCCGTGAGGCTGAGCAGTGGATCGATCTTGGCCGCTCCACTGCTATCTGCAACCGGATGACGCGCACGTTCCATCTCGCAATCAATAGAGTCTAGCCTCGTATACCTTTTTGCATATTCGCGTATGCTTCTCGGCCGGCCAACTCCATAGTCGTCGTCAACGGTCCCCACCCTTCATTTATCCCACCTTTTAGACCGAGCAGACCGAACGAACCGAAACCCAACTCTAATCGCGCGCTACTCCCAATAAGGCTCTGACCCTTTAAGCTGCCTCCCGTCTCTATCTTTCCGCAGTCGAGCCTGGGTCCAGTACTTAACCGGCTCGCTCTCGCTTTGCTTGCCGACCACAGGACCCTCTGTTGCTGACACACAGCTGTAGTCCCCCCCTGGCGTCTCTTTTTTTCTTTCCTTTTTTGGAGGCCCCTGGCATGCCACGACTGAGAGGAACTCTAGTGCCGTGCGGGGAATCAGAGTGGAGAGTTGCTGCCGGATTCCGACCATACATTTAAGACACGCTGCACCACCCATGTCCACTGAGCCGGCGAAGTATTTCCCCAATCGGCCAGCTTTTTTCTCCCGCGGCGACCCATCCATCGCAACACCACTCCAACGTCACTGTGCAATTTTTTTTTTTTTTTTCGTTTGCGTGTCCATACGAGTATAACTGCTGTGCCATGGCGCCGCAGCCCCGCACAAGGACCGTTCCTTGTGACAAGTGCAGAGGTCGGTTACCATCTTTAGATATCTTCCCCCCTGATGTGACAATGCATGGCTGACATTGTTCCACCTGCAGAGAAGCACCTCAAATGTGGGTTTTCTCCGTTCCTTCTGACCCCTTGGCGTCGATTAACGGGTATATAAGGTGATGGTCAAGTGCCGTGCTCCAACTGCAAGCGGGCGGCCTTAAACTGCGTCCGGGCCGCAAAGCCGTTTCGAGTCAAAAAGCTTATTCCCTCGCACAACACGTTTGCATTCGACCCCAACCAGACGTGGATACAGACCAGCAACCCGAGCCAGTATCCTTTGAATGTTCAGTTATATCACGCAGTGGCGGCTGAGACAGATTCAGAGCAGCAGCAGGGGTCCCTTTCCATTATAGACGGATCCGAAAATGCGCCTTCGCAGACGGCACGGCAGCCACCGAGACACCGAGATGAACGATCAGACACGCCTCTCAACGCTGCTGCCGAAGTTTTGCAGTCCTTTACTAGACCCGCGCAGATAGAAAATGACCACCAGTTTAACTCGCCGTATATATTCAACCAAGATGCATCACCGTCCGATCACGGCGAAGGACCATCTTATCTATCCGACGCCCACACCCCGAGCGACATCTTGACACCATCTTCCTCTTCCCTTTACGACAACGCTCGAAATCTCTCATACTCAGGGTCGGACGACTTTCAGCCCAACTGGCAGCATGCCCACCTCGATACCTCGACAGACAACGGACTGGCAGAGTCACACACAAGCTCGCCTTACAACCAGCTCAGTACGCCAGGTCGAAGTTTTGCATCGGATTCGAGCTCGAATCTCATCTCTGCGCCTCCCCCGAAATTATTTAGCGGAGCGAGTCCGATGAATTTGACAATGCAAGAAGGATGCCTTGTGCGCTGCTTCGTCGAACGCCTGGCCATATCCGTCAGTTCTCACCAGTTCTACGCATAAATTCACGTGTGCAAGTTTCTTACAGAATCACCAGTTCGATACAAACGATAGAGATCACCACTACGTAAACGTGGTCCCTCTCCGAGCCATGCACAGCCCTCTGCTGCTGTACGCCATCTGCACCGCTGCGGCCCGGCTCCTGACGCAAATCTGGGCCTTTGGCGACCAAAAGGGCGTCGTCGAGTACAACGGAACCCCGCTGCCAGACCTCAACGAAGAGTCCGTGATACACTACCACAACAAGTGCATCTCTTATCTGATGGACGTGTCTGCGAACCCCGCGCTCGCCTGCAGCGACGATGCCCTCACGGCCATCACAATTCTCAGGTACCACGAGCAAGTCGACAGTAAGACAGATCCCCACCCCCGCGCACGCAACCCAGTCACTGTTTCCCCGGAACCCTAACAGTTCAATCATCAGCAAGATTTACTGGTCTAGACAGCGAGACGTTTTCGACAGCCATCCAGGCAGTGTTCCAGACGCAGCAAGAGCAGACGCTGGGAATCTGGCGCATCATCAACCAGCCGCCCCGAAGCCCGGACGTCTTTGCCGCCTCGATGCCCTCGCTGCGCCATTCGGCGTGCGGCATCGCGTTCCGGCAGGAGATCTGGTCCGTCATCACGCACCGGCGTCCGTTTCGGCTGCCCACCATGATGCTCGACGACTACACCAACTTTGACGGCGACGACTTTGACTGGAACAATTGCGTCATCGAGTGGTGCGCGCACGTGGTCAAGTTCTGCTTCAACGAGGAGGGCGACGCGGGCAGCAGCGGCGGCAGCAGCGGTCGGTCCCGCAGCGAGCAGTGGAGTGCCTTCAAGGCGTTTGAGAAGTTCCTCGACGAGACGCCGCCGCACCAGCTGGCGCCGATATACTACGAAGAGCGCAGCCCGGGCTCAGGCCGGTACTTCCCGACCATCTGGCTGGCCAACCAGTGCCAGGTCATGGCGCTGCAGCACATGGAGATTGCGCGCATCGCCCTCGCGGTGCACGACGCAAAGTTCCGCCAGATCGGGCTGGGCGCCAGCGCCGCCCACAAGGCCCTCGAGGAGCTGCTGCGCCAGTCGACGCGCCGCATCTGCGGCCTCGCCGCCTGCGACCCCATGTTCCAGGCCGGCATGGTCACGGCCAGCGCCGCCATCTCCATGTGCGGCGAGTACTTCCACGACCCGGGCGAGCAGGCCGCCATCGTCTCCCTCATGTCGACGCTCGAGAGGGAGCACGCCTGGCCCATCAGCAACGTGCTCGATGCGCTGCGGGGCTCCTGGGCCGATTACAGGGCGTATGCGTAGGGCCGCGTGCGTCTCTCGCTGTGCTGTAATAGTTTACGATGTTACGATGTAATGAATGAGCGTTGCCGTTCGACCAGGCGAGATGTTTGACCGTGATGAACCTTTGGCTTTGCGTGATGTGACGGCGTGCCAACTGTGATCACTGGGGAGGGGCTTGAAAGAATAACAAATTTTCAGCGACCGCCCTCCCCTCGCATTTGCAATGGCGCGGACGGCCTTAGGTGCGAGTTATTTCGGAATTGGGCACGCTGCACCACTTGAACCAGCATAGCCAATATCAGACGCTCGAACATTTGATAAAAAGTCCAAAAGAATCCTCAGTGCATGCACTTGTAAGTCAAAGGGTGTATCAGTTATCTACTTTCGGTGACAGCATTTGGTGACTTGCAGCCCAGTTGAGCGATTGGTGTCTCACCAAGTTCACGGCTTGAAATAATGGCCCAAAACGAGATGCGACGACGGATGGTTCTTGTATTGAAGAGTCGGGCTGTCGGTCAAATACACGCGTGAGAAATGCGGCCAGTTGCCAAACACCTGCCGATCATGCCAACCGCTCCACCTCATCCTGGGCGAGCCCGCCTGAATCATCTGCAAAATTTCCAAAAGAAAACGCGACTGGCCGGTGAGCTTCTGTGTGCTGATCCAAATCGCCTATCTCGCCACCGGTATACGAAGATTGAGAATTCTGAAGCCGAGGTATCGTCGACGTTGTCTGAAAGCGGGTGCGTTTGCTGACCTCGAGGTGGTGCTAGGCTCGAGAAAACGTGCTTGACTTGAAGATATCAGAACCCTGGCGACCGAAAAAGATGGTGCCGCCGCAGATCAAAAAAGATGGAGATGGATTCTACACAGCACACACCGAAGTCACCGTCACACGTCAAGATGCTTTGGAGGCTGCTGGAGATCTCTTTGACAGGCTTGGATGTCGCCATGTTGACCAGAGCTCCCTCGTTGACGAGATGAAGAAGTGGTTGAGAGTTGACAGAATCGCTGTCATGCCTGCTGATGTCAAAGACAAGCTGTTCATGTGGTGTTCTCATTTCGATCCGACATGGCTCGGCGTCATCAAGTCGGCCGATGAGGATTTGACGCAGTACAAGTCGATGAAAACAGAGCGGGTGCGAACCGGCGACCTCTTGTTTCGTGCCATTGTCAAAGCTGTAATCGAAATCGAAGCCATGTCGGAGGCGTCTTCAAACACGAGCACCAACAGGAGGTTGGATCTTCTGATGTTGGCCGACGAGCTGAACCACGCCGCCCGCATTTCAGTCGAATTCACCAGCGAGTTTGAGAAGCGAACGGGCATTGAGCGCAAGGCGATTGCAGCGGCCAGGAGGCACAACGCCGAGGTGAAGCAGATGCTGAATCAAGAGCGTGCCCACAACTTGGACCTGGCGCGGCTCCTCCAGCCAGCCAGTGCGGACACGAGGGAGGCGTCTGCTGGTGCCGTAAAGAGACCCCGACTCTCGGAAAATGCCGACCCACGCCATGATTTCCAAGCGAGCGACGTTCAGATGGAGAAGCTCGAAGCTTTCATCATGAAGTTGCCGCAAATGACCGAAGAAAGCACATTCAAAACGAGTTTCTGGGATCTGGTCAAGGGCATTACGTCTCCCCAACAGTATAATCAACTGCTGTTCAATTCTCCCTCTGAGACTACTGTGGGTGACGACGGTGGTACTCGAACTGCTAGCAACTGACTACGAACTGGGGACGGCAGAATGAAATGCTGGTTGGCATAATTCTGGTGGGCGGCCGGGTGATGGACAACCTCTATGCGGGAGGCTGCGTTTGGTGCACACGACACAACTTGACTCTCAAGGTCGCTATGTAAATTATGAGAAATCTCACACGCTCACTACTTGAGGCGTAGATTTGGCTGGCATGGTTTGATGTACCAGGGAAACCAGTTAATTGGAGGTAGCTGTGAGATGGCCAGGCAGCAAAGCAAATTGTTCGGATTCATGTGTGAGTGAATTTTTCCGTGTGACAGCTCGGCATGATAGGGTACAAACAAGTGACAAACTGGGCTCCGCTGTCGAAATCCGTGGGCTAGAGCAAACAAGCGACTTGGCTGTGCGCGGCCAATACCAGGCACACCTTGCAATGCGCCATGTTCATTTTTTAACAGCAGCTGCTCATGGAGACTTGTTTCTAATCTGTTAGCTAATAAAGCTGGATGCCATGTAATGGTCATCTCCTTCCACTCTCATCTTCAGATCTGTAGAGGACTCCCACCTGGCACATGCTCCATTTACAGAGAGTGGAAAGTGTTGTCTGCGGTGCAACCGCTATCGCTGGGTTTCAATGGCATATCATGTATCCCGTCCTGCCATTTCTGCCGTGTGCCTGGTTTGTTGCACACGGGATCAGATTGAGCGGGGCCGTGACGGTCCGTTTGCTCTCCCTTGTGTTCACTGAGACGCAAGACTCCGCAGGGTTAGGCAGGACGGAACGGTGAGCAAACCTGGGCAGTGACGTTAGCGAATTACTCTCTGATATCAAACAAGTTTCCCGTCTGCCACCCGCATATATAGATAAAAAAACGTCATTTGG
This sequence comes from Calonectria crousiana, assembly GCA_013406985.1. Taxonomy (NCBI): domain Eukaryota; kingdom Fungi; phylum Ascomycota; class Sordariomycetes; order Hypocreales; family Nectriaceae; genus Calonectria; species Calonectria crousiana. Next base: position 630,659 of record VTGD01000015.1, on the reverse strand, counting down.
CCATTACCGAGCTTGTGAAGCATCGGTTACTTCGGGTGCAACTACTCTGGGTGTCAACAGCCGTGTGTGGTGCTGAGGGGAAACCGGGCGTCTTGTTTCAACCATCACCCCACCTTTCCAGATGGATTCTTATCACCATTTTGTTTTGTATCTGATCAAACTTCATGTTGTCACGTACAGCAGTTCATACTCAACCGTGGCTGATTGCTGGGCCTCCAAGTTGTTTTATGGGACACATCCAGTGTCATGTGTTCCCTTCATCTCTAGCACGCTGCTTTCATCCACGTTCAGCGTAGCACAATCGACAAGATTGCCAAAATATACTGATGACCATGCCATATGACATCTCCAGGCAAACGAGTGAGCCTAGGGCCATCACTACGTTTCTGAGGCACTGTGGGACTAGTTGGGGTATATATTCATGTCCTTCCCACAACCTGTTCTGCCTTCCTTCCATCCTAGAAAACACACTCTCTATATATATCCATGCACGGTTGAATCGGAGTGGCACTTCTTAGGTTTGGGTCTGGGTAAAGTCTCATCCATTGTCCCCTTTACTTTCTCCTCTAGTCTTTGCTACTAACCACGACTGCTCACAGGAGGAAGTTGGCCCCAACCCTTCTGGGTTTCAACCAGAACCGATACTGGCACCTCGGTAATGTCTCCACCTTGATTTCCTAAACTCCGTCTTGTAATGCTTTTCACTAACTGCAATACCCATAGTCGCCACTCAGCTGTAGGCCTCCTGGGGCTGAGCCATGCTCAGGTCTAGGCTTCGTCAAAGTCTCGTCATCGTTTCCTACTCATATCCTCCTCGTCTCCTCATTTTTGAGTTGCCCACTGAAAGATTGCGATTCAATCCTCAACCACTACATGGCAAATATGGCTCTGATAAGAGCCTGGCAGAAGGTGCTCTCAGAGTTGACCGTGATATCGGTTCCGACAAAAGATTTACCGACACAGATGCATTGGGTTTGCTAGGTATAATAATAGCAACATTGGGTCTTCTACATCTGGGATAGCACCAACGCGCTACGCTTTCCACTGGCTATGACCCCTCGCAGGAAGAACGCAGTTCGAAGTCCTCTGACCCGAGCCAATATAGGCTCAGAATGGGGTGAAGTATCTTCATTTACTTTGTGCTTTTTCTCTTGCTATGTTTTTCACTCGCCATGGCCATTCGTCGACTGTGTTTGTCACAAGTCTTCTGGGTCCACCAACCATCAATCACCAACTGCACAAGACGTGGCAAATCACCTGGCACTTGTGGACAAAGATACTTTGGAACATTATCAACTTCTTCTCACTTGAGTTCATGGCGATCATCGCCATTTGGCTGCTCAAACGGTAAGTAACAGAAAAGGAGAGGGGCCTGGGAACCCCCCTGTTTGGAACTGAGTACTGAAGGCCAACTGTATAAATAGGTATCCGCTCAGAGATTCAATATCGGAGCCGTCCCGTAAGGGATTTGAAGACGCGAAAGAGTATGGGGTCCCAAAAAGCCGCTGTCACCGTCATTCATAGAAGGTTGGCGAATTCCTGGCGAGACTTAATACTCCGGCGTCGTTCTTCGACAGCCACCCAGTGGGATGCAGGGACTCAGATGAACGCTCCAGTTTCGAACACCCCGTTCGCCACGCAGAAAACTTCCATGCAATATCCCAATGCGAGATCGCAAGAAATGAAGGAAAATGAGAATATTTGCTAGGGATATTCCACAGCCAAAAAGGCACTGAGCCTGGGCTGAATGAGGTAGCTAGGGAGTGGCCCTCGTCAACGGAAAGCGAAAGGGCAAATAAGGCCCTACTAATGTACGACCCAAAAGGCATTGGGGAGGAGTTAATGGGGCCTTCAAAGCGCTCGTTAAATGCTGTAAGAACAGATTCGGCGGAGTAAATAATGGGCAGTTGGAGGTTTAGTTGACTTATGACTCGTCCATTTCTGCTACTACCGCCACAGCAGATTGGCTTCATGAGTGATTCAGGCTACAAAGCCTTCAGGAATGGGGGAAGTTTGGGAATGATTTAGGGGCTGGCGCCACTGATGGGCTCGATATGGCTGCGTCGAATGCGAAGCAAATTAACCACAAGCCACTCTTTGAGTGTTCACAGGCAAGTTGTTACAGCTAAGTTTTATTTTCGATGCACTAATTGGAAGTTCGGCCGCTGACCATCCCAGCAGCAAAATCCATGCTCCTATGAATTTCCTTGAACTTGGTGGCCATTTGATTGGTCTCACTTGACCATCCACTCTTCCTGCCCCCTGTAGGAAGAGGTCGGGTGACTTCATCCGTCCTTGGTCCATCCAAAAATACTCGTCGCCAAAATCAATACCTCGTATCGGTTTCTTTTGCGTACTGGTCATGGCTTATCTTGTCTTGATGCCAAGACTGTCTAGCCCAGAATTTCGAACTCTGAATGGATTGAATACAGATGGCAAGGTTCGGGGCCTATACGTAAGCCAATGAAAAGTTTCGCAGACAACACAGCCTGCGATTGGTTGGCAAACCTGTGCCCAGGAACGGTGGCCCAGGCCGGAAATCAATCAACGAGGCTCACGGCTTGCTTTTAGTTCACCAAATAGGACCTGGGTATGACGAATGAATGTCGGGGACTACATTGATGATGATGTTTTGCCCAGCGTGAAGGACGAAACGAACGAACGACGAGATGACTCGACAGACCCTCGATCGGCCCGACCCCCCCGAATCAAGCAGATCTATATACCCCCGATCAACCAAATGATTCGTCGGTTTAATGCAATAATGTTTGGCAGCGATGTTGATAACTTGCGCTCCCGGGACTCATGGAACCTCAAATGAGGTGGGCGGCCCTCAAGACCCGGCTATTTGTGCCCACCTGGTGGCGCCTGGTGTTTGATTACTTTTTGAGGGCATAACCTGCGATCTACCAGTAAGCATAATTGGAGGGTGGCTTAAGCTTATTTGGAGGGAATATAGTCTGGCTGACTGTTGAATAGACTGACGGAGAGTTGGACATTATGTGTTTTGAAACCCCCCATAAGTTGGAGCCCCTCTATAAAACCATATCGACAATGGAGGACACCTTCAAAGCCTACCACGTGGTTACACCAACCGACTATCGCTGTTTTGCGCCTGCGATGAAGCCTCTGACCTTAGTATCCTGACTCTTAAAATGATGGACTGTATGGGCCGAAAATCAGTATTTATGGAGCTCGCTGCAAGACAGCACACCACACCAAGTGTTCGCCGTTTCACGGGCCAACAACTATGCTGGTGCACAGACAATATTACTATATTGGCACCTGGAGCACTCAAAAGGGCGATTGTGTGTGTGGTTCTTGGTTGTAATTCTGCCATGATTCTGCTGCCGGTTGAAGAAGGTCAATACCGTTTGATTGGGTCTGGTTGGAGATTCGATAGTTGCTATGATGAGGCTGTACCAGGACCGTTACCAGAAGGGACCCGTGATATAATTGACGCTGACATGTTGAAATGTACCTTATTGAATGACGAGACAGGGAGCTTTCCTTCAATAGGCCCAAGAATGAGCTCCTTCCTAGAGGGCTTGTGAAACCCGAAGGAGTGTCAGCAGGACCTGAGACCACTTGTTGGGTTTGCTGAGGAAGACTCTCAAAGCTATTCTTCTTCTTCCATATTCGAGGGCATGGAACATGCAAAAGATTTGACTCATAAAATATGTAATTCTCATGGGATTTGCCATGTACCACGCTAACTCCTAATCATCCTGTCTATTTTAAGAATACAGCCCAGCATGCATGCTGAGACTCTTTGACGAGAGAGACTCATGAGCAACAACCAAAGCATCTCAGCCCAATACATGTAAGAAGCATCGTAGGAACTCCCACCCCTAGTCCCACCGCGATCGCAATAATATCTGAGCGAGGCCATTTGCCGCCGCCTTGGCTCTTGGCTGTTGGCGAGGTGCTCTGCGCATATTCTGTGATAATGGTGCCAGTGGAAGTTTGCACATAGCCGTTTGCGTCTAAAATGGCACAAATTGTCAGCTGGGTTTTTCGATATGCAGGCCAGTCAAATATAGAATTAACAACGTACAGGTGTAGAACATTGTCGTTGTATATGTTGACGTTGTCATTTTTGGTACGGCTGTCGCTTGTCCATTCTCACCATTCGCACCTTGGTTGAAGAGTGTCGTTGCATAAGTTTCTGCAGGGACATTGTATGATACCACAGTGCTGGGTACTCTTGTATCATCTCGTGTGGTCATCGGGTTAAGGCATGTGGTTGATTCTGCGGGGTACACGCCTGTGTACACCTCAGTTGGGATAGCTATGTTTTCAGATGTGCCGGTTGGCTCATAGTAAGTATATTCATCCACAATCGTTGTTGGATAGCTTTCAATTACCGACGCATACCCCGTTTCTGTCCACGTATCGTCTGATGGTGCGGAGGTGGCTGGCGCTACAGAATCATCAGGGGTAAATTCCCATCTAACATTCAATGCACCTTTCACATCACTTATTGGTGTAGGCGTGGTGAAGGGTGCTGGGTTGGTGGAACCGCCCACCTCTTTGGAAGACTTTTTGTTTTTGTTGAGGACCAGGAACTTGGCACCTTGCGGATATTGGAGTGCAGATTTGCTTCGCGACACGTCGGCATCATGCAGCAATTCCGCTTCGCACGGTGGCAGAGCTCTCGTAAGGTTTGAACGGTGAGACCCAGCTATCCCGTAGCCAAAATCCAAAAACGGCAACCTTTCTATCTGCCCAGCCCCGTTGACCCAAATACATATACCACTCTTGAGGTCCTCATTTGGGTGCCGGAGGGCGAAGCATAGGCATATTTCGTGCCCATTGCCAGGGGTACTGTTTTCTAATCGGGCTCCCGTCGTATTGTAGATGGTAGTAGTGTCATTGGTATTGTATTCGAAGGCTTCAATTGCAAGCTTGCAATGGTTTGAGATATCGAATGGAATATGATAGCGATCGTCGTTTCCGATACTCCCGCACGAGGGCTCGTAATGAACAGCTCGATATGACATACCGGGGTAACCGTCCATCTTGTTAAAGCTTCCTCCCGCTGGCAGCAAAATGAGGTTATGATTTGCCCTCGGTAAAAGGAGCCAGGCCAAGGATTGTGCGAGTGCCCACATGGTTTTGCGCTGTATGTGACAATTATCCGTTAAACTTTTTTAATGACCGACACCGAGCTAGAATCGGTTGTTATGACCGAAAAGTAGAGCGAACGATAAACTAGCAAGCCTTGATAGCTGATGTTTGTTGAATCAAGAGATGTGTTTGACGTCGTATGATGTGTGAACGCCTTGAGCTACACGGTTTAGGAGGGAGTGCTGAGGGATAAAAATGAACAAGCAGTATTGTTTGCAAATTCTTTGAAATATGTAGGCAAGATGGTCTACTAAGCCCCAACCACCCCCGACGCTTGTTTCAATAAAGCGGCTTCCCTGTGCCAACCAAATTTTTGCCAGACCCTGTTGGCCTCCCAAATTGCCTTGAAGAGGCAAGTTGAGGCGCCCTTCCCAGACTCAGCCAACGTTCCAGCCCAATAAAACAACAATTCTGCTTTGACCTATGCAGCCACATGCAGCCACATGCAGCCGAACTGGAAGAACCGGGATGCCGCCAATACGGCCAGGCAACCATGGAATTGGGTATATAAGAAGGGCAAGATATAGCGATTTATGATTGCGGTGTTTTAAATCATACAGTATAGGGCACCGATGAGAGAAAGACATCCATCAACTCGATTGTTGTCTTCCAGGGGAGGTTTCGTTGTGAAGAAGAGATTGAATTCTACTCGCCCGAGCCATCAAGCTCAAGTTCGCCTTGCCTGACGGCATGGCCAGCGTGTGTGGTGCAGGGAGTCGCATAGTGCGCCACTTCCACAAGCAGCAGACAGCTATCAGGCTCACGGCACCCGCTCAGCCGTCCTTGGGCTGCGGCGGGCTACGTGGCAGGCACAAACCGGCAAAGGCAGCAGTAAGACCTAGAAGGCTCCGACGAGTTCAACGGCGTCCCAAATGATTGGGGACCAGATGATGAGATGGAATAGGACGATTGGCGTGGGGAGCTGAACCTGGTGTTTACCTTCAAGGTGAGGCGCTGCTACAATGGCCTAGGCCAACCATGTGCCGATCTTTCATTACTGGGGTCGCCATCAACTAGGACGGGAATGTGGACAGAATCATTCTATTGGCAAGAAGTGGTTGGATTCGATGATGGTAAACAATAGCGATGGCCTTGGCCTTTGATGATGTGTACTGTTTTCAAAATAAGAAATACCAATCATGTAGTCGCAGACAAGTAAACACGGTGGATGGGGCATTCGTGTGCTCTACTTGCGGCGTTTGTCAAGTTTGATGCGCCCGATGGAATCCGAGACACCTTGGTCAGACAGACAACGCTGTGTTGCTGTGGCCCACAGCCCGAGCAGCGTTTGGCAACCTGACAGAGTGAGCCGCAGCGATTGATTACGCATCCCGACTATGCAAAGTCGCCCATGTGAGCCGAACGTGGGATTCGACGTCTGGGTTGCCTCATTTGCCGTGAAATCGGCTCGTTGTCATCAAGCATATCAGATTGCCGACGTGTCTGCGCATAGAACATGACCAAATCACACCTTAGCCTGGTTTCAACATGCCATCTCCCGCTCAGCACTAAGTTACCCCGCACCTCAACGCGAGCAGGTCCTTTCATCTGACGAGCTAGGTTTTCTTTTGGGGCCCCATCTCAAATGATTGGGCTGGAGATGCCCAGCAATGCTACTAAGGTTCTTTAGGGACTTGATGTTCGGATCCAGCTTCCGCACAAATACATGAACACCAAGGTCATGGCAGTTTGGATGATACATTTAAATATTTTTAACGTGGTACATGCTGACTAGCTGATCGCCATAATATAACCAGATACAACACCAAAGGCAATAGCGGTAACTGGATTGGGGAAACGGAAATCATGTACGTGCTTCCCAAACCTTTTATCAATGCTCAAATCCAACGCCCAAGTATCCGCTCAAATCTCTAAAATCGCCCCTTAGAGATTGAATGCCCGCTTCCCGAACCTCGTGGACCAAATCCTTGATCTTTGGTGCCATGAGCGAGGGAACAAACCCAAAGTATTCGTAGGCCGATTTAGAAGGCAGACTCTTGCCAAACCTTCTCATCGAAACACTGGCATCAGCGTATCGCTCCCATCCGTTGGCGGCATAGGCCTCGATGGCCACAGTCACTCGACCGGCTTCAGGCTTCAGAACAGACTTCTTGTATTCCTTGGATTGCTGCTCAAAGAGTCGCTGGCAGGGGAACGAGATCACTCTGGCCTTGATGCCGTATTCCTGTGCGAGGATGTCCTTTGTCTGCATGGTGTAGCCCATCTCGGATCCAACACCGATGAGGGTCACATCGAAGTCGCCCTCGGCCTCGCAAAAGACATAGGCACCTTTTGTTACGCCCTCGCGCGAAGAATATTGGGGATACTGCGTCAAGGTTTGACGCGATAGCGAAAGGATTGTTGGTGTTTCTGTTGCTTCCAATGCGGCAGTGAATGCACCAGCGACTTCTTCCGAGTCACAGGGACGAATGTAGAGAGTATTTGGCATAGCCCTGTACAATGCGGGGAGGGCAATCGGCTGGTGAGTCGGTCCATCCTCGCCAGTTCCGATGCTGTCGTGGGTGGCGATGTGAATCTGCTGCAGGCCTTGCAGTGCTGCCATTCGAACAGCAGGAGCTGCGTACAAGTAAAACATGAAGAACGAGCTAGTGACAGGAACAAATGTTCCCTTGTTGAATGCAGCGAGACCGTTTGAAATAGCGCACATGGCGTGCTCTCGAATGCCGTAGTGGAGATAGCGCCCAGAATAATTTCCGTTCAGACCGCAGGCAGTTTGCAACTCGGGCTATTCAATCCACTGTCAGATATAGCATTCTCTATGTACTCGTATTTCAGTGACTTACCGATTGAAAGTCAACCTTGTTGGGAAAGGCGACGTTGCAAGAGGGCGTGAGATCGGCCGTGCCAATCAAGAAGCTCTGGACGTCCTCACCCAAGGGACCCGTGATCAGCCCAGCAGACTTGCGGGTTGCAGTGGGTTCGGTTGGAAGATCCGATTTTGAGGGAATGCACTTTTTCCAGTCATGGGGGAACTTGCCTTGTAGGCGAAGCTGAAATTCCGCGGCGTCTTTTGGGTACTTCTCATTGTAAATCTGCAACTTCTTTTCCCAGTCCGCCACAACTTGCTGTCCCCGAGGCGCAATGTCGGAGAAGAATTCATATACATCTTGGGGGATTGCGAAGTGCTCTTCGGGGTTCAGCCCAAAGGATGTCTTGATGTTGGCAACATCATCGATTCCCAATGCTGCACCGTGAGTCTTGGCGTTTCCAGCCTTGTTTGACCCAAATCCGATGGTGGTTCTGATGTTGATAAAAGTTGGACGATCACTCTTACGAGCACGAAGTAGCGCATCGACGATGCCTATACTTGTTAGTGTTTTGCATCATGAGAATCACGAGCTCCACGTACCAGTCACATCTGAGTCTCCATCGAAAACATTGATGACGTTCCATCCTGTAGCCTCCATCTTGAGGTTCATGTTCTCCGAGTTGGCCACGTCGGCGGTTCCGTCACAGGTAATTGAGTTATTGTCGTAGATTATGCAAAGGTTGTTGAGCTTCCAGTGACCTGCGAGCGATACTGCCTCGAGACCGACGCCCTCCTGAAGACAAGCATCTCCTATCATGCACCATGTCATATTATCGACTAGTTCCAAATCTGGCTTGTTATAAGTAGCTGCAAGATGCTTGCTTGCAACGGCGAGTCCGACAGCATTGGCCACTCCTTGGCCGAGGGGGCCAGTAGTTACTTCAACTCCTTCATTTTCAATCTCAGGGTGTCCTGGGCAAATAGAATCTGTTTTAGTGGAGTGGTACGACTTGAGTTGATCCACAGTCATGGATTCAACTCCCACCAGGTGCATAAAGAGGTACTGCCACAAGCACGCATGGCCTGGGCCCTTTGTCAGTGTCTGTAAAGACGGCAATTTGAACAAGTTGGATCAAGTTACCATTAGAAAGGACAAATCTATCCCTGTTAAAATATTCGCAGTTTTTAGGGGAGTACTTCATGACATATTTGTAGAGGGCAATGCCAATGGCCGCCATTCCCATGGCCGAGCTAGCAGGTTTTGTCAGAATTAGAGACCATGTAGTCAAGATTCCCAAAACCTACCCAGGATGTCCTCCATTGAACTGCTGGCACTGGTCGGCGATGAAGGCCCGAAAGACTTTGAGAACTCGGTCATGCTGCTTAGTTTGATTTGAGATGGTGGTGGTGTTGATTGGGAGTGCAACACTGCCGCCGATCTCGGTATGGGCACCCATTTTATCTTCGTATTGTAGACAGGATTAATTTGAGTGAAAATTCAATGATTAGACAAATGAATGAGAACGATTGAGATTCTCTATATACTGGATTCCTTTACGTCTTCACAAGATGGAGGAACACTGCAAGAAACCCGATTGGGCTTAGTGGCTGCTGAATATTGACCCACTGCATTCCCACCCTCTCAGGAAATGGCCCTCGAGACGAGGCGTGACTCGCTACGAGGCTCACGCGAGGCCAGGTGCCCACGCCATGCTTCAAGGCCCGTTCCTAGGATAGGCTAGGAGAGCACGCCAGTGGTTTCTGAGATCAAAAGTCCGGGGTATTTGCAGCGGAGATCGTCTCCTTCACCCACGAACCAAGCGGCTCTCAAGCCTGGCGGATCAATGGAGGTGGGGATATTGGCATGCGGGGACGCGGCTCCGTCCACTTTCTGGATGCAAAACATGGGGTAATAGTCAGCAGTTGATGTCCTCGCATCGGTGGCAGTCCTTTCACCTTGGTCAAGATTGGAGTTTTGATCACCTCGAACCGACAAATGACACCCAAACCTGCACGAGACCCTTGAGGCACGAACAAATCTGCCGCTCCAGCCAAACTCCCCACTTGACTATTTCTTCAATCCGAATCGGCACGTAGCGAGGGTCCAGATCATGAGACTCGACTGTGTGCCACGAGTTCAATTCCCCTGTTCCTGCATTAGGGCATAATAATAACCCGACCTTGAATTAAGTACAAATATGCAGCCATAACCATCTTTACTGAGTACCTCGTATAACGGAAAATGCTTCGTGTTAAGGAGTAAGAGAATCTGGCCTTGCTCACGAATTATCAACAACCAGCAGACAAAATCAAGTCTGTGTTCTGATTACAAGCCTTCTTTTGAATTGTTATCAAACACAAAACTACATATTGTCACGCTGCAGATATACACAAAATAAGCTGGTACCTGATGTAAGGTAATTTACACCTTTACCGGTGGTTTAGTGGTATTTGTGTGTGACACATATCGTTACTTTGATGAGGATGAATAAGTATTTGTCTACTTGATTTGTAAAAAAAAAACCATGTCAAGGAATTTGCTATCATTTGTTGTTTCCCGATGAAATCTTTGCGTAAACTTCAAAGCCACCTCGTCTTGTTCTCGGAACAAACATTTCTCTCGTGACACGAATGTCCTCCGGCTCCGTATCGTATAGTTCCACATCAAACCATCGCGCAAGATGAGCGATAGCTAGAAACATTTGCATTTGAGCAAAGCTGGAGTCATCATTAGCGACATTGATCCAACGGCATGTTATTAAATGGAGATCATTACTTCATGGCTATGCAGGTTCTGCTTCCTTTTGAAAATGAAGTGAGATAGCGGCCTAGGTTTTCTCCATTTTCTGCTGCCTTGATCCATCTCTCGGGATCAAACTTTTCTGGATTGGGAAAGATGGATGCATCTCGATGGATGAAATATGTGGAAGAACTCATCGGAGTCTAGAAAATGGGGGTTATTAAACAATGGAACCAAGAACCAGTGAATCAATAGACACTCACTCCCGGCGGAATAACGTAATCGCGGTATCTGAGAGACTCTGCTGGTGCGATGCGGATAAGTCGACCGATCGTGCCGTAGGATAGGCGCAGGGTTTCATTGACAAATGCACTCTATTGTCTTAGAATTAGCGAGATGGGACTATAATTTGTATTTCAAAATGGACTCAACATACCATATAGGGCAATTTTTCAAGTTCAGGCCAGGTCGGCTTGCTCTCAGGCGTGGTCATAACCTGCTTCAGTTCTGATCTCAATTTATCCCGGACGGCCTTGTCATGGCCAAGGTGGTAAGTAGCCATGGTTAAAGCACTGGATGTTGTCTCTGTTCCGGCAGCAAGTAGTGCAGCCATTTCATCACGCACTCGATTGAGGCTCCGCTCCTCGGTGGGGATGCTTGGATCAACCATTGCCTTGATCATATTACCCTTGGCTGCAAGAGATGACTTTGTTTGCGACGAAGATGAGGAATTATCCTTGCACGCAACCTCAATAGAATAGTTGAGAAAGGAATCCAAAAACTTGAACAAGGTAGATTTTCCGGGCAAGGCCATCGCCAGTGTTTGAGGTGAAACAAGATGCGGTAAATAAGCCATCCAAGGCAGGAAGCGGTTGAGATGGATAGCTTCAATGGCGCTTTCATTGGCATCTCGAATGTCATTGCGGAGTTTTGGGTCATCTAGAAATCCCCAATGTCTGCCGCATGAGTATGCACAGATGAGGTCAGAGGTCATAGCTGCGAAAAGATTGTGGATAGGCACCACAGATTGGTTGTCTCGGAACTCTCCGAGACGTTCTACAAGTTTCTCCACTCTTTCTTCGAACAATTCAGAGAGTTGCAAGACAGCAGCCTTGGAAAAGAAGCCGTTCAGGATGCTACGTCGAAACCTGTGATGCGCATGACCAAAAGTGGAAATCATGGATTCGGGTGACGAGAACATGGCTACATAGCCATCTTTATCGCGCTTTCGACTGCCAGCGGCGTATATTTCATTGTAGAACGTTGGATCGTTAATGTGGACTTCCCGTGGGTTGATGCGAACAATGGGACCTGCTCACTGTTTAGATATGCCCGTATATCAGACGTTGTCTTTTGCCAATACCGTATTTCTCGTGCATTTTCTCAATTTGGAACAGAAACCTGCCCGGCTGGATCATATCATAATAGAACTCATACCAATGAGTAGCAGCTGTCAATTTGGGACCAGGGATCCCGGATAGCGGGTGGAAATAAAGGCGATATATGGTCCTGATGAAGAGGTATGACACCAGGCCGATGAGCAGTAGCCAGAAGCGAGACACCTCCATTGTGGCTATCTCCATAGTATGGCCTCAATTCTAACAAGAGTTAGCAAACTAAAGAGGACAGGAAGCAATGGATAAAACGTCAAGTGCATCTCGGCTATTTAAAGCTGGCCGCGTAATGGTTCGTGGGTGGACCGACGACCAGCCCTAAACCAATGGCTGTCATCACAAAAACACATTACCTCGGTTGGTTGTAACGCTATGAATTGCAAACCAGATAATTCCATCAAGTTTACGTCATATCCTTGAGCTATCGATGCGGGCCAAGATGATACCACGCAACCTTGCAAGGGTTGGTGTTAAATGGCACAATTATATGCAAGGCCTTTGTCAGGGGTACATATCCGCTCACCCGCCTCCCCTCACCTCACCACAAACCCGTGGAGATAGTAAAACCCCAAGAATAAAGTATCCAATAATTTGAAGAGACATTGCTGCAGCATGCTTATTCAGCACGTTCTACATTACGCCTGATATAGTGTAATAACCCAGTAATCAATTGCACCAAGTTGAACACTTCCTGTTTCATGACGGCATGCTCAACTTATTCAAGAATTACATTCTGTACAAACCAGTTGACCATAAATTTAACTTTCCTACCTTTCTTAATCAGTCTTAGTATACACGGCAGCATGCACGCCACTTCTCTCGTCCTTTGGACATGCTTGACTTAGGTTTTCAGTTGCAGGGGAATTTTGGGCGAGCCCCCAAACTCAGTCCTTGGCATGAAATAGAGGTAGTCGCAATGTAGTTGTCTGGTTAAGTCATTCCACACTTTTATGGGCGATTCTCAACAATCACAGTCATCAAGAACGACAAAGCCAGGCCGCTCACAAGTTTGGACCATGTATGACTCAAACCCGTAACCAATTAATAAGACGACCAATCAAAAGAGAATTTTCTATAACCTTATTACAGTCTTCTTTTTTTACAGAATTTACCGAAACTTTCAATCCTACAAGTGGAGACAGGGAAGGTGTGGAAAGTGAGAGTGGGTTTGGCACGGACAGTACAACTCAGTGTGCATTCTTTAGTAGGAGCCAACGTGGCATTCTAACCGATCCTTGTCCGCCCCAGATCATTGCCAAAACGACGATGAGAGTTTTATTAAGGTTGTCTATAAATAACTAATACTCCTGGGAAGTCTTGGCACTGAAGTTGGAAATACCAAGATTTCACATCAAAATATGAACATGTCCAGCGCTGTCGCGATTGAAACCGGCCGTTGTCAAGACAAATCCGAAGAAAAAAAATGAGGGATTTTTTTTCATCCAACACACCGCAATTTAGTGCCTGAGAGCTAACCATTCTGGGCATCCATGCAATGCACAGTTGTTGGAACCAACAACATTGTGGAGACAGTGTGATTCCTTGACCAGGTTGCTCATCCTCACAACCCGAAATATTCAATTCATCAAGAAAATCATTTCGCATCGATTCAACACTAATATTGACTCTTATAGTAGCTCAAATCAATTCTCGAATCATCAGCAGGATCGCAAGGTCTGCGCATGTTAATTTACCAGCTACTGTGAGGGGTTCTCCTGGTTTCTGATGATGATGAGTATTAATTTACCGAGACCTACGGATCAATAACTTCATCATTATAATTCATATGTCTCGCTTGGAAGTAATCTAATAGACTCTGGGAGTGTCTGTGTCAATTTACAGAGGTACAGATCAGGATTAATTCAGTTCCTCCGCAGCGTTTTCCAGCAGGTTGATGCTGCCCAGCGTGTCTTGTGTGAATCGTGAATTGAACCTGACGACCTTTTTCACTTTTTTATAGGTATGGACATCAATGTACAATGGCTTAGAGCTAATGAACCAATTGATGTTTTCAGTGCAGGGAGGGGTGGTGAGTGAGCCATTGTATCTGACTAGTTAGTACCGACAAATTGGAGAAGGCCAAATTGCTTACTGGTAAATGGTATTCGTCTCGAGATGGCTTTTCAATCCATCAAAATACAGGGGTCCTGTTAAGGTTGCATTGCCCGGGCTGGGGATATCTGAAACATAGGTGAACGCTGAGTCCAGCAAAGAATCAAGAGTACCTAGCTCAATAAAGAAACCCACCACTGCTATGGATTTATCTGTGGGTAATCAAATTTAGCCCAGCCGGTTCACATTTTTCATGTTGAATACTAACCATCAGCTTCGAATACAAAGTGAACTTCCATGGGAAAATATTCCCCATCGAGTCGATGCTCACTTGGAGTATGAAAATGGAACTGAGCCAAGCGGTAGTTCTTGCCGCTGGCTTGTAAACTTCCATTTACCACAACCTCCACGTTGGTACCGAGATTTTCAAGTTCGGCACCCTTTGGATAACTGGGAATCGCCAAGAATATTGGGTGCTTCTCAAAGGAAGTGGCGTTTAAGTTTATTGGAGACTGGGTTTTGCCGTGATCACACAGAGCATTGGCTGTTTCGTCAAGGCCGAACCAATTTAGGGGTCCCAATAGCCCAGTGTACCCAAAAGTAGACACGGGCACATTCGACTCGCGGGGGTACGAGCTCGTGCCATAATTGCAAGCTGCAAGGGCAGAACTGGCCAAACAAGAGATTCGTAATAACGATATGGCCATGATTATTCAAGAAAATATTCGTCTCTAGACAAACGACTGAAGATTTTGAGCGTCCAATTACCAGGACGTGGGTTCGTACTTATACTTACTTATTTTGTAATCAACGGGCGAATATGGCCAAAGCGCCCCACCGCACTGATTTTCTTTTGCCATTGTGCCGTTCTTCCGTTGTGTCGGTTGTCCTCCACAATTGCATGTGTTGTCAACGCCATTTGTAGATCTCATCTATCCCTGCCCTGGCACGATAACAACTTTTTGAGACTTTCCTGCAGGTAAAAACAGATCAGCATTGCATTCATGTGGGGCACAACCAGCTAGCTAAAAACGGCGAAATAAGATTTGTCGATCTAAAACCTTGGCGATCCAGAAACCGGGATGACGGTGCTCCCCAAGATCAGGCTAGGCTGGAGGCGAATATAGCAGATCAGTCATGTTGTTTGGATCTCTTGACAATTTGAATCACAATCTCGCCTTTCATTACAGCGAATGCCAGTTGATTTCCGCGTCTGCGAGGCCGTATTGTTCGGTGGGGAAAGCCCAACACACCTGGCAACAATTCATCCATTCATTGCTAATTTCGTTATGGAGCAATGACGTAAATCAACAAAGCTATGGCTAGGGCTTGGGATAGACCTGGTCAGAGGCAAGGATATGAGTGCCTGGTCTTTGCACCGGAAAAGACGGAACTTATCACCGCAAATCACAAGTGCCCCAACAAGCCACCAATGGTCGGAGATAAACAACGCATTTTCGGCTGTATCGCCTTTTCTCAGCTCAAGCAAGATTCAACCAATGGTGGAGCAGTCCATGTTCTGGGACAAAATCTTTTGGGCATGGCTCGTACTGTTTTTTACCAGCTGAAATCTTCGGTGGCGTTTTTCCAGACACCACGGTGGGCAGTTAGAACTCAGACGTCGTAGCTACAATTGAGCACGGCCCGAGATGGTTTTGAAGTTGCGGGTGTGGCACAGCCATCTCCTGGTCATATCATCCAATCCAAATGTCCTACCCTTGATAGTGTTGCTGTTTATCAATAGACTTCCGCTGGATCAAACAAGTAACATTATTTGACAAGTCCCTCATCCCCAGAAACGCTGGATCATGTATAGTCACGTGATTTCACAATATCATGCCAACAGAGCGGTGGGGCTGTCAGAAATTCGCGCGACGCGTGCACTCTAGCTGCTACAGGGTAGCTGAGCATGATTGTTAACGGAGGTTTCGCACAGGTCTCATTTCCCTAGAAGGATGCATTGAGTTACTATAGAAACTAGCAGCTATTCCTCGCTCAAGTATAGTTGTGGGATCCCCTTCTGCCCTAATTGGGTCCACTGGGTACACGATGCCAGAGCGGGCATCGTGTGGATCACACGTGATCTTCACTGTTAACAATGATGAATACCAGCTACGTGTTGATTGGGTCCATGGAAGTGTAGAGCTCGTCAGTAGCTGCGCCACATTATTTACAATGAACACGCATATAGATAATTGGTGTTTAGAATTCTTTGTAAGTTTTATAAAATGCATCACATTTGGCTTACCTCTCAGTTGCGCTATCTTTCCAGGTCAATATAGAGTCAGAAGACAAAGTTTATCTAACAAAGTGCAAACCAGGCTAGGCAGTCCCAAGGTTTCCTTGACGCAAGAAAAGAGGCCCCTTCACTAAAGTCCACTTCACTATATAGTAGAGTCATAGGAGAGGAATATTCAGGCATGCGAATCACGGTGCACATAGAATGAGATGAAATCATCCTGTCACATGTTTATGGGTAATGTAGCGTCCAAACTAGGTGTGACATTGAGTTGAGGAGAAGATGCATGGATGCAACACCCAGTGGTATACATATGTTACGTTACCCAGCAGGCATTAGTTTGCTTACCATGCTGGACATGGACGCATGTCTCAGTCTCAACTTACATATGTGACCTGCACGTCACTATGAATGGAAAGAAAACTATGCACATGCAAGTTGGGGGATACAGCTGAGCGTTTCGGCAAATGGCACGCCACCCTTTGAGCACACTACCCTTCGTCTGCAAAGGTCCTTGCCAATCAAAGATATCCAAAATCGGCTAGCGCTTTAGCGACTTGTCATTGACTTGGTACTTCAAGCGTGCAACCTTCCCTTTTGATTACTTCCCAAGTGATGAAAATGCAGAATAAAAATGCCTCAACTTTGTGAGATGTTACAGATTACAGTCATGTCAGAATGAAATAAATATCAAAAAGGGCAGGCATCTCATCATTCAGTCCCGCGGGTCGGAACCATACACAAATATTTTGACTATTTATTGCATTGGCAGCATCTTAATCGGTTCGAGTATTGTTTACTACGTGTGGTAAAAATGCGAGCACTTATTCGCCGGCAGATTATTCTATACGTCTATCTAAGATGAGGAGGTGTGTAGAAAAAGTGGTGCCAGGCAGAGAAGCCAGAAATCCATTAACTAGGTGAGAGTAATTCAACCATTAGTCGATTAATCTTTTTTTTGGCCGGCTGTTTTTATTTCATTCCAAAACAGGTTTCCACCAGTGTTATGCAGGGTTTGTATGCTCTCGAACAAATATGTGTGGATAAGCAAATAATTGTCGACAGTGACATACTCATTCGTTGTATTACATTGGAGGCTGAAGCAATGTTTACTTGTTTAGTCTGACTATATTGAATCAGGAAATACTATTCGAATGGTCCAAAGCATGGTGTCGAATAAAGAAGGCCCTATAAATTTCTTCTATTGAGTAGCAATCACAATTTCGTAACCACAGCATCTAGGGTCACAACATCTGGGACATTACTTCATGTGCCACAAGCAGAAATCGATTTGCTCAGATCGATAAGATGGGGTAAACATTAGCAAATTAGATCTACTGACTATTCATCCTACTCTTATCGCTCAATCACAATACGATTGGTGTTTTATTTTACTAAAAATGTAGTCAGGTGTAATATCTGGCAAATAGAGCGACTTCTGCTGGCTTCCTTTGTTTACTGGTTGCCAGACCCATGTCTCTTGGCAAATACATTTCGGTCCGAACGCCACAAGGAAACTATTTGAAACATGCATTTGGAAGCATGTGTCTAAGCCCGAGCGGCATAGAAAATATCCACTAATATCACCAATACACTCACCGATCTCAATGCTTATGCTTGGCATTCCTGCAGGTCCAACCACCCAAGCCAGCAATGGTGTGTTTTGATGCGAGTGATACGCATCCGGGCAACAGGAGCCAACCATACATCCATATGTGATAGCTGAAGGTAAGACAAGCAAAAGTGTGACGTGTTTCGAGGATTAACATCCCCTCAGTACCCGTTGGGCTACAAATCAAGGGTAAGCATGCTCCAAAAGAAATGTATTGCGACCCCACCGCCTTTGTCATCGAGGAGCCCAAGACAGGGCAACACAGAATACCTAAGCAGACTAAAGAATCACGCCCAAGTGTTTCATGCATATAAGACGCCTACAGGAAGGCCACTTAAGTCCAGAGCCGTCCTCCCCCACATTCAGTTGCCACTACCGCTTTACTGTTCACATCAAACTCGACACCTCTCAACATGTCTACCGCTACCATCGCTAAGGATGTCTCTGCTGGAGGTATGCACCATTCCTCAATGTACCATGACCTGGCATCGGTACGGCCTGAAAGCTCATAATTCATATCAACCATCAGCTCAGCCCACGACCCAGCAGTTGTACATCCCCCCTCCTGGGCTGGCCTTCCGCCTCGTCGGCTATGCCAGTCAATGTGCCGTCTTCTCGCGTCTGACCCCTCGGCCGCCGGTTGGACAGTACGAGCTGGCGAAAGGAGTCTTTCCAGACCAATGGTTCACCCTCCTTCACGGAACTGGCAAACATGTCGGGTTATACGCGATCAAGGGTCGCGCTTCCGGAAGGGTGCTGTATTCTCGCAACCGCGGCAATCCGCGAGTGGGGGATATCCAGGGCGATGGCACCTACGAAGACAAGTATGTTTAGTATTCCATATACTTCATGACTCCCGCGGAGCTGTAATGATGTTAATTTGTCTGATTATAGCTGGTTCAGGATCGAAAAGGGGCAAGGGCAATATGCTACCTTCTTCCGACTCATCACTCCCTCAGAGAATATGGCGCTCTTCTCGCGCACGGTACAGAGGCCGTTCTTCTACAACTATGCAATATCCTACGGGATCTTCGGTGACCAGCACTTCATCTTCATGTGGGAGGACATGGAGGTTGACAAAGTCGAGTACAAGCTCGACTCCGCGCGCATATTCAGCTCGGCTCCGATCACACTTGCTGAGCAAACGCTCACAAACGACTCGAACCAAGATCAGGAAATGAGCTTCAGCGTTGACAGAAGTGTCACCAACTCAAGCTCGTTCGAGTTCTCCACCGGCTTCACCATCTCCATTGGCATGGAGTTCAGCGGTATGCCCTTCATTTGGCCCCAGTTCCTGGCGTCTTCAGATATTGACTTGTTGTCTAAACAGTGGGTATTCCGTTTATCTCTCGGGGCACGTTCAGCGTTGAGACCTCGACGACTAACACGTGGACGTGGGGCCAAACCACCGAAGTATCCGTGCAGTATACTGTGACATTCCCCGTCAGAGCCGGTCCGCGCGAGAGGGTCCGTGCGACGTCAATGGTCACTCAAGGCATACTAGATGTCCCGTACACTATGCACCTGAGCTCCAAGCGGGATCCTTCAGTAAAAGTGCAGACTACTGGTACCTGGCACGGTGTCTCTTCCTGGGATCTCCGCCATACAATTCAGCACCTTGGCTCTACTTAAAGTATGATACTGTGGCGTCCTTTTTCTTAAGGTACATTCTCCCAAAGTATCGTTTGCAGTGTGTTGGGGACGGAAGAAGGTTAAACAGGATGCCGGAGACTGGTCAGCTGGCCGCAACATCAGATGTGATGATAAAAGCCCGATGGTCTCAACAAGAAGGTTTGGGCAGCATCTTCACCTCAATTTATGGTCACTGGCCTGTTTCAAAAGGCCTGGCCCTTTGAGGGATCGTTTGATCGACCGATGCTGTGACTATGTGCTGCTTTGTACGACTGCAAGCGCTGTAGCCATTCTTTTACTATTGTCGAATTTGATGACTTTTATTCTAAGGGGCCCGAATTATCCTGAGATTCACTCCCGCTCACATTGTCTTAGTATCTGGCTGTTCCTCTGTGTTTCACCCCTCTATTTTAGCAGCTTTATTTGAGTGTCCGGGTGAGGTGTCATGATGCACATGTTCAGTAGTATTCAACTTGCTCCCAAAAGGGCTGGAAGCTGGAGGAGATGAGTACTCTCTCAGAGAGCATCATTTCTTGACGAGGTTCTATCTGTAATGGAGATTATTTTCTCTCTGAAATAGCACCAGAGCTTGGAAATTAGAGCAGGAAAACGGAAGAAGCTCCATTTTCCGTGTCCGGCTGCGGCCTGAATCTCTGCTGTCAGATTTCGGGTCAACCCGCACAGACTCGACGCCACCCGAATTTTAGCCGATGCACGCGTTATTGGCTATTCGCACTCTCTTTCGGCTGTGGCAAAATTGAGAAAGCTGGTTACTGAACGGCGACAAAATATGAGCTAAAATATAGCGCCTTTGGCCAGAAATAGTTAACATAAACGAGTGCGAGGCGTCCTTCCTGCACGCCATTTCTCCCTGACATCATCTTCATTCATGCACGATGAACAACAGACGACGCATCGTGGCTGCATTTCTCGCTCGCATTCGCATTTGCAGTGAATCTATCGTCCAAGCAGATGTGCTCCCCTATAAGTAGTGCTTCGTCTGGCCCAAGAGAGAAGTGTTTGCTTCCTTCCAAGACAGACGTTTCAAACAATATATCGCATCACTCTCAAAACAAATATTTATTCCGATTTTGACGCAATGAACTCGCCCCCATTCAGAGCCATCATCGTCGGCGGCGGCCCAGTCGGCCTTACAGCTGCGCACGCCCTCTCACGGGCCGGTATTGACTTTGTACTGCTCGACCGCCGCCCAAGTATCGTCATCGACGCCGGATCCAACCTGGTCCTCATGCCCATGGCACTGCGCGCCCTCTATCAGATAGGACTCCGCGGTGCCATTGAAGCTACCAGCTCCCCGCTTGGAACTATTAACCGCATTGATCACAACGGCCGCGATCTTGGTGATATGAAATGGTTCGAATTTCACAAGAAAAAGTAGGCAGAGCAAGGTCTATCTTTTTTTTTTCCGATGCACCAAGTCTAATTGTTTGAACAGCTTTGGTGCCCATCCCAGGGTCATCAGCCGACACAATCTCACCAAGACACTGTATGAGGGTCTGTCATCTGACGCCCAAGTCAAGATGCTGTCTGACAAAAAGGTATCGAGCATCCGCGAAGGGTCCGAGGGTGTCGTTGTTAGCTGTGCAGATGGTACTGAGCACACTGGGTCTTTCATCATTGCTGCCGACGGCGCCCACAGCTTTGTCAGGGACTGCATGCGAACTCTAGCCCTTGAGGCGGACGCCCCTGAGGTTAACAGCGAGAAACCCTTCTTGACAACATACAGAGCCCTCTGGATCCGCTTTCCCAATACCATCTCCTCCGGTTTACAAGCCGGTACTACATGCGAGACCCACGGTCGCGATCTTGCTACTCAGCTCTTTTCCGGCCAAGACAACTCCGTCATTGGCGTCTACGAAACACTTGATGAGCCAACTAAGGAACGCATTCGGTTCACCCAGCAGGACCAAGACCAGCTCATCGAAAAATGGGGGGACTTGCCCCTGCTTCGAGATGCGAGCCTCACCCTGCGCCAGGCATACGAGTCAAGGATCCAATCTGGCCTGGTCAGCCTCGAAGAAGGAGTTGTTCAGCACTGGAGCTGGAACGGCCGCATCGTTCTCGCAGGCGATGCCGCCCACAAGTTCACCCCCAGCACGGCCGCGGGCTGCAACAACGGCATCGTGGATGTGGTGGCGCTCGCCAACGAGCTCCACAAAGTCACCGAGGAAGTGCGCGCTTCTTCTCGTCGAGATTCAGATGGCGTGCCTGACAGGCAGCGCATCGCTTTGGCCTTCAAAAAATACCAGGACGCGCGATACGCAGCTGTCACTAGTGGGTGCAAACTCGCCGGTAATGCCACGGCAATGGCAACCTGGCAGACAGGAGTGCACAAGTTTCTGGATCGTTACATCTTTTCTTTACAGTCGCTACAGCGATTTATGTCTAATCAAGGTGCATCCAAGATTGCACAGACGCCTGCGTTTCACTTTTTTGAGGGTGAGGAGCAGATGGCTGGCAGGGTTCCACGGGCAGTGCCAGCCATGCTCAAGACCAACTGGTGTGCAGCCCAAGAAGAATTTATTCTCTAGTCTGTATTGTTATATTTATTATTACTTAGATGGTTGAGTCTGTTGAGCGATAACATAGACATTCTGAATTTCACATTATTTATAAAACGGACACCTCCCAATTTATTTCTTAACTCCCCAGATGTACCAGCCTGCACAATAGACACCCGCTCCATGTCAAGACAACTACTTTCAGCACCAAACCAAAAAAAGGCGGAAATGGCGCCAAAAATTATTATTGTCCAAAAATGTACATGATCGCAATGTTTGCACCTTGCCAACAAGGAAGGAAAGTCTTGACCAGCACTGTAAACCACGTCGAGAAACACTACCCTCGAGTGGATCTCGCCTCGTTAATTTCGTCCTGAGGCTACACTCTGCCCCACTCAAAATTGTATAAAAACTGGACGAGTCTCTCTGCTTTCAGAATTCTTTTTCTTTCTTCTTCACGTCGACAATACTTCAGTACGTGCACCCCTACTGGTAGCGATAGCGCAGAATTCCATGCTTTCAAGGCGTTGGATTTTTGGCGTGGCTCCTGGTCTCACCCATACTAACCCGTTCGCAGGAGAATCATTTCTATAGTATTCGACCTTCTCTTGGTTCCCTAAAAGAGCCACAGATCCCACCCTGGTTGATGATTGTATATCCTCGACACCCTAGAGTGAATACCTCGGCCCTCTTGCTCTGTCCGCAAGGATAGCGGCGCCGCCCAGTGCGGCAGCTGTATAAAGAGTTGCATTTCCTGATGATCTCGACCCCGTTTGCGGTCTTGCCTTCGGGCGCGCGCTCGGGGTGGGTGTTGATGGACGTCTGACAGGCGTATCTTTACTTTTTCATTGCTTCTGAGGCTTGCCTTGGTTTCGAAGAAAGATTTTTCACGCTGGTTCGTGGCTGCTGGAGTCGAGAGTTCCGGGTAGTTGACCAGATTTTGTGCCCATGCTTTCTGCTTTCACCTTGATAAGCTTAATCGAATCAAGATTTACACATTAGGCGCTTGGGATCCTCGACGAGTGAGTTGGATCGTTAATAAGAATTGATCCTCTACGGATGCTCTTTGTTCAGAGTCAACCAGCCAACACAAACTGACCGAAGCTAATAAATATGAACGTTTTGGTCAGTGGTCCACGGCGCTCCCAGTTCTAGTCTATATCTCATCTTTTTTTGTCGATTTCCAAGTCACAGTATATGTCCCTCTTGGCCCATCGACCGTAATACCGTGATCCATGGCGTCTGGATTTGAATTCATCTCGGCACCTATAGCCTCCATGATATCTTTGGCGAAAGAATCTCACACATCACATTGGTTTCCAGCTTGATACTTGAAATATTGCTTGACGGCGTACGCCCCAAAAGCGTAACCAGCGACAGTGCCGAAGAACCGACTGTTGACGAACCTAATGGCGGCCTGGCCAGCCGTATTTGCAGGCTGAGTGGCGCCATGTGCGGCAGCAGCAAATGGAAGAATTAGTTTATACTGCATTTTGATGAGAGTGGGGCTTGAGGTGAAGGAGGAGAGTGAAGCTGGATAATCAATCAACTCAGAAGTGGGGTGATAATGCAATTTAATTCAGATTAGAAAATATTTGGCTGCCTCGAGTGGCTGACCATCGAGGCTATAGCGGCAGACGTGTAGGCTGTTTTCTTGTTTTCCAACACATTTCAGTGGGCACAGCCACGCTAAGGCGTGTTCGTGATCGCCCAAAATGTCACCGAACAAACAGATGGCAGGGCGTGCGGCGATATTTGTGGGCCCATTGGTCATAAAAAGTAACAAATTGACATGGATCGGCCTTTTCTTTTCTGTCCCCAACTTGAAAGAGTACATGATGGGCTCGGTTGTCAGACATTCTTCTGCTGCTGACCTAGTCAACACGAAGTCTAGCATAATTATTACGTCATATGTGATATAAACTGAAACATTATAATTGCTTTTTGAAGAAGGACGAGTCTGAGGCGGTAATACTAACATATGATGGGGCGAGTCTTTTGCACGAGACATAAACATCCAAGCTGTTTGACAGTAGATTACAAACTTCTGCACAATTCAATCAGCGCAATAACCATGCTCTCACTTATATCACTTTTGAAAGCGAGAAGCCTATTTCTGTATACTCGCAGCTCGTCCTGCACCCAGGAATCGGGATTGTCAATGGTTCTCGGCCAGATACCTATTGTATTGGCAGATCCAACTAGGATGGTGAAAAAGGTCCCTGTTGAAAAGGCTTGATAATATGGATTGGAAAATTCGAAGCTTCGTCTGTTCTCGGAGAGTTCATACGCATCCTTCATCGGTGTATGTGACTTCTGGCTCTAATGGACGGATTTTGAAGTGAGTTTGAAGTAGTCAGTACCCTAGCATCGCGCAAAGGATATGAGCCGCTAGTACCGCGGTGCTGTGAGTCGAAGTGATCGCCGACGACATCGTTATGCAGTCGGATGTGGGCGGCCGAGATTCGTGAGACCATAGTAGGTTGTATAACGTCTGACCGAGTCAGACAGCGAACTCGAAAAATCGACTACATCTGTGGGCCACGGCAATTATGGTAAAAATAGCTATCCGCTGTAAGATAGTCCGTTTGGGATTTGCCAATAGAAATGGAATCTGTGCTGTATTTCCCATGAAGGCTTCGCCCCGACAAATAAAATCGAACCACTATAGCCATGTGTCGTGCCAGCCTGATGAACCACGGACATATTCAGTGACAATTATACACCACAGCCCATAGTTGACATTGCGGTTCCAACCTAGCTACCTTCTAATTAGATTCATATCTTAGGTAGACAATAACAAATGGTCAAGAGCTTTTATAGTTTGAATTATGTGTTCCCCGCAATTCCAGAAGGACCAGTGTGCCCTTGAGGATGTCATCATCACGCCTTCATAAAATGGGCCGATATTTAAGTTTCCAAGTTGGAATGAAATCAGTGAAAACAGCCACTTACTTGTTACTCTATTTACTAGCAAGGATCAAGAATGGGTCTGATTCGCGGGCCTACGCATTGCATTCCTCCCCTCCATTTAGTACAAAACTCTCCCAACTCCATTTTTGGGGTACATAAACAGGTTTGAGCTCCACATGGGTCCCTTGTCATGAAATTATCTTCATTGACCTCATGAGTAAATAAGAAAACTTCGCGACTGCTATTTTAAAGGAGTCGCGGGCCCTTTGCGAAGCTCTTTAGCAGTACCTGAAATCAGCGCTCATGGGATGCTGGTGGTAATATGGCTGTGACTGCTACAACTTACCTGGTAAGCGTGATATTTGGGCGGGAATATTTTGATCAACCAATCTAATTTCATCTTAGATCATAGAGTGGTCACTCATTGGAATATGTCTTTTCATCATTTGTGTACGATTAGCAATCCGCACCTGCAAACACATGTGGTCATTTTGGCTGTCTGAAATCTTCCTTGTTCTCGCCTTCCTAAGCTTCCTGACTCTTGTCATTGGAGATACATATTTACTCGGCCCCAATGGTGCTGATGCAAAATCCAGCCCAAGTTATACAAAAGTAAGCTTGAAGCCACGATGCGAGGATGATAAACTGATGGTCTAGTGGCTGTATGGTGCCTACGTCGTCTTTGATACCGGTTTCTATTATCCGAGATTCAGCCTCCTTGCTTTTTATAATGAGTTGTTTCCAATATCTGAAGAAATATTGCGAAAGTGTTTATATGCTGCAACAGCATACAATATTTGTGCTTTCTTAGCTGTGGCATTTATGGACCTCTTTTGGTGTGGGACAAACATATCGCAGAACTGGTATTCGACATGCTGTTTTTTCTTTAACAGTGTCTAAAACTAATTTTACATTTAATTTGACAGGTCCGCCGAATCAACTTGCTCGGTCATGTTATCCACAAACGTTTTATGGATCAGTTGGTCTCTTGGCATTTTTGCCGAGATACTTGGTCAGACCAGATCCCTTCCAGGTCCCTGAGCCGCCTGCATATTAATCTATTCTCCTCTAGTTTTCTGCTTGCCATTTGGAATGCTACCAAGATTAAAGGCGACGCCTAGACGAGACAAAACTGCCTTGACAGTTATTTTTGCAATTGGGGCCGCGTCGATCCTTGCCACTATCGCACGGTGCGTGTTTACCGCACGCTCCATATCTTCATTCACCACTTGTAAGCTACACCAATCTCTTGACCCGGGTCTTTGTAAGATTATTCTTAACATAAAACGCAAGACATGATTGGATCCACTGAAATCGCAACGCAAATTATTGTTGCCGCGCTACCAGCCTTGAGGCCCTTGCTGCTGATTCTGTCGGCAGGTTGGACGAGAGTGTCTAGCTATGGTGCCTCTTTTGGAACTTCACGAGATGAGTCAAAGAGAACAGTGCACAGTCTGTGAAGCCTAAGGCAAAGTATCTAGAGATATGAACACACCATGTTTTTTTTTTAGCAATAACAATATTCCAAAGTAACTTGGAGCTACGTTTGCCAGATCCAAAAAAAAAAGAGAGAGAGAGAGAGCTGAGCACTGGTGTGGAACCAAGCGATAATTTCTTGCAAAACTGAAATTATGGGTATCCTATAGATAGTGGCTGCTTGAAGTATAGCCGTCTTCTGGGAGATGAACGGAATAGTTCATTTCGTTAGACGCTACGCCCTCACCAGACGATGCGATGCTGAGAGCGCCGGGCAAAGGGCCGCGATAGCAGAACGACCGAGATGAGTATGGCGGCGTCTGAGGGAGAAAAGGCAGCACAAGCGCTTCTGTCGGGTCCTGCCACTTCCCTTGCCTGATGGCTTTGATCCTGGTTAGTGGCGCATTTATCTACGGCACCTATTCTCGCCACACAAAACACCGACAGCTATGAATCTATTGGGCCTAGATATACACGTGCTCGCGGTGGCGGTTAAGTGCAGGGATTTGGGCATGAGCAAATCAATCACAATTTTCACTGCCTTTACGACATCGTTGATG
Organism: Calonectria crousiana; assembly: GCA_013406985.1. Taxonomy (NCBI): domain Eukaryota; kingdom Fungi; phylum Ascomycota; class Sordariomycetes; order Hypocreales; family Nectriaceae; genus Calonectria; species Calonectria crousiana. The sequence goes on along the minus strand of VTGD01000015.1, from coordinate 603,619 downwards.
AACACAGGTTTAATGCACTCCTTGCTGAGGAACAACGCTTAATAAATACCTCTGCGCCTTGGCCACAAAAAAAAACTGACTTCTGTTTATGCATCAGTCCCGAAGACAGCAGACGTAATGCATCGGCGACTGAGATAGAAGGCCCCTGTCTACAGCTGCTCGAATAACTATTTTAGGATGCTAAAGAGACGTGGTAAGCCAAAGAGTCAGTGCGAGTGCTGACATCTGACAACACCAACTTTTCCCGCATTGACTTTCTGGGTGCGGTGCCGACACTGTATCTCGCAGCCTGACAGGGCTCCAATGCGTACAAATAGGCCCCTGGAAATTGTCATGTTATTAAAAATGCCACGATTTTAATATTTCCACTATTTATGGGACAGTTCGTCGTTCTGGTTTTATACTGACGGCTATTCCGGCCCGAACTGCTTTGGTGGGGGGGTTTCAGATTCACAGTGAAGCATCAAGCACTTAAAACCGGGACAAGTCAGTCTTAAATTCATCACAATCCCCATTGACAAGCCTCTACTTATTTTCTTCTATTTCGAATACCTTTTCAGCGTTCAATCATGGTTCGATCCGTTTTGTTCTTGGCCCTCGTGGCAGCCATGGCGGAGGCAAGCCAGTACTCCTCCACCGGAGCCACCACGGCCATATCGACTTGCCACGAAAGTCAAGCCATCATGACGCCAATGGCTTCTTCTATCGATACCTGCTCCGACATCACAATTACAATGACAGCCACAGTCACCGCTAATGGCACGGGAAATTCGAGCAGTTTACAAACCCCTCATCCATGCGGCGCATCCGGCTGCCTTGTTCCTACAGGCTCTAGCACCAGAACACATATTTCCCACATCTCTGTCCCAATGGCCTTGATGGTATCTACGATTTATTGTTATTGTCTCTGGTTGGCTTGACAAGCTAGAATTCAGTGCAATTCATGCCAGAAGGAAACTCAGCTCATTGTGCAATACACCATACTCGACCGATGCACGAATTATGTAATTACTTTATCTAATTGTCTAAAGATTTTAACACATTACATGATATATATATCTCGTATTCATACATGGCCTGTTCACTGTGATTGTCACGTAGTAGGTGGCACAGACTGGTAAAAAAAACCAACTGTTTCAGAACACGGCCATATTCGCTTAGGTGTAACAGAACCTCCATCCGAGCACAACAAGATGTATCATGTAGAGTTTAAATGACGTCAGATCCATCTTGACCAAACATAGTTCATTTACTAAAACTTCAGGTAGCATCTAAGAGCAGAGCCGCTAGCAGTCACGCTAAAACAGCGCGACATCTCGCTGACGGCAATACACGTGTGCCTATCAGCAAGCTTCGCTTCAGGTGTATTGTACAGAGGGATGGGAGTAAGGATGTATCACAGACGCTGGAGAACTAGCCAGAGAAAAAGAAGCTCGATGTCATCGCCAACGCACAGATCATTCAACGAAATGGGAGCTGTGGCCTTTCAGCCGGAGAGAAGTGGGGTTTGAAAAAGGTACCCAACTCTGACCATCCGTGCTGCCAACTGCGTGCTAGAAAGCATTTATTCCCGGTTAGGAGGTGGATCACTTCTCCTAGCACGTGAATCAACTTGAGCATAGAATCGAGCATAGTGCAACAGTCTCTGACAGCTGGCTGGTGCTGATGTTCCAGAATTAGAGCAGCCAAACCCTAGCTGATCATCTTTGATTAGCAAGACCACAAAAGCAAATGTTTTTGGGCCTGGAAGTCATTGTGCCGACTCTGGTTGCCACCCGCAATCTAAAAATTTATCTCATCTCGAACTTTCCAATAACGCAACATGAAAACCGGGTGGTAACAATGAAATTCCCCGATTCCCTGACCTAAATGTCATGTAGTACGCTCCTGTGACCTAATCTCCGCTAGCGACTATCATGTCGAGAGGGGGTATGAGTGCCGAATCAATATAACCCGCCCCCCGGGCAGGTTGTGTTGGTGTAACAAGCAAGACCAAACATGGTTTTAATCGATAGCAGCCAAATGTCCGCTCTCATTAGGCTTGGTTAAGCTCAACCCAGAAAGTATCATCTTATAATCGTTGACGAAAATGTATTATGCTGTACCCCGTAATGGACACGGAATCTGGTCTGGCTCCTGATCCTCAGGCATTTCAGCGCAACAGTTACTTCTCGGATCATCCATTAGACATACTTGGCCGAGAACCTTCTGTGGACTCAATTGCTGTGATTGTGGGCGATGATTGCCATTGGCTCGGGCTCATTAAACGCCTTTGTGTGTTGGCTCACAAGACAGATAAAGTTACATGACGTAATTACTAGGGGGGTCTTTAAACCGACCCCTCCCCCATGACAGTTCCACAGTCACGGGGGGGACATTAATTTGCAAAATTGACAGCGATTTGCAAAAAAAATAAGCTACCCACATTTATATGTGAATTACTAGGCAACCAAAGTAGTCAGGTTTTAGTAAATATACCTCATTGATGCACACCACCTTCGTCATTTCCACTAGCTACCCCGCTTTACCTATGATTTCAGTCATCACAGCAAAAACATATAATAACTATAAAAACTTCAAAACACCACAACAATTACAATTATCATCTAATCTAAAAATGGATTTAAATTCTAATACATCAAATATCAAATTATCTGCAGTAGAAAAATAGATTAATTCTCGAACCGGGTTGCCTAAGTTCTTATATTTCAATTCTAAAACTCTAGAATTACATACAATCACAGCTGCTAAGCTATACAAAGCAGGCTATTATAAAAACATCAAAAAAGCAGCAACTGGACTGGGGATTCCATACTCAAGACTATATAGCCGTATTAAAAAAAGGAATCCACACACTCAAAATAACAGCAACAACACTCTACTCTCTAACACAAAGGAGCAGGTTATATTATGCTAGGCATACCGCCACATAACACAAGGTCATTATATTCAAAGCCACGCCCTTTAACATCATATAAATACAATTCTTAGAGCTACAAATCATAAACCTACAACTTCTAAAAAATGGGCATATTGCTTTATACAACATTATAAGGAATATTTTCATAAAAGGAAGTCATTAACCCTCGAGGCAAGCCAAAAAGCAATATATAACCACATTCACATTAAAGCTTTTTATCGCAGTTAGTACCGTATTATTTAGGATCACAACATCAAGTTAGAAAACACCTAGAATTTCAATAAGACCGGCTTCTAAGTTAGATATCTTCAAAAAGGCACTCCTTTATGGACTTTCCTTGAGATTAAGTAGCTAATCCTTACTGATATACATAATACATTATTAATAATAGATATTAAGGCAATATCTACAGCAGGAAATGCAATTCCGTGTCACAGGCTAAGGCCTGGTTGGGGGATACGGCTATGCCGTATCCACTTAAACACGTGATTGCCATCTCGCTAGCAAAGCGAGATGCTAGTTATAAAGCGAGCTCGGCAGCCCTCCAGGCTGCCTCTCTTTCCTTTCTCCTTAGCTTTAGATAGACTAATACAGAGCACCCTTCAGGTTGAACAAACCCAGGACCAGCCCTTTACATTCCGCCATTTATTATCATTCCCGGTGTCCAATTACCAGCGCAATAGTTTGAAAATAACCTCA